>SMOI01000288.1:0-39723 GCA_008000375.1 Poteriospumella lacustris
CGGAGAGGAACGTGTGGTGATGGTAACTAAGAAACTATAAGCTAAATATAGAGGTAGTCGGCATTTAGCGTCACCACCGACCATCGCAACTTACAATATTTAAACACCGATTCACCTAAAGTGATTCGGTGGAAGTTAACAATACAAAAATATGACTTTGTTGTTAACCACATGGAGGGGAAGGATGATGTCGTTGCTGACGCTTTCTCGCGCTTGTGGGCCCATAACGGAGAAGATGAGACACCTGATGTCTACCGTGAGAGTCTGATCAACTCGACAGGAGCCGATGGCCCTATCACAGACCGTCTCTGTTTCCTCAGGGACCTCTGCCCTTGCTGATCTAATGACAGGGTCTACCTCTGCGGGATTTCTACAAGTGCGCAAAAGGAGAATAGAACACCGACACCGCCGCTGTTGAACAAGCAAAATCTAAACGACGACCGCTTTCTCGCGGGGCGCCTCAACAGCCAGTGGGGACTTCTGGTCCGGGGAGATTATTTCCAACAGCCCCGAGAACTGTCAAAGACTGCAGCAACCACGTCTCACAAAGAGAGGACAAGTATGGGCTAACATGCGACAGCACGTACAGAAGTACATTTCACAATGTCCGACATGTCAGAAATTAAGAGTCCTGAATCCATGCATTAAGGCATTATCGTATGTTACTGCTACACCTCAACCGATGGAACGCATAAGCATAGCCACTATTGGTCCTTTGAAGACGTCTGTTTGAAACCTTGGAGAACATATAAAGGTGAATAAATTGGCGGACCTTTACCGATTCCGACCTCAGCGAAAAAATCGATGAATGGCTGACGGTTGGATCGGGACAAGGATCGGACGCGGATCAAGGCTCACAAGCTGCTCTCCCAACTAACTGTGGTGTGGACAGGAATGTGACTTCATTGCAGCTAATTAACTTGTGACTTCATTGCAGCTCGCGCCAGCGACGCGAAGGAGCGAAAGAGTGACGGAGATCGCGAATGGTCTCCTTCCTGGTGACACACTGGGTGGACTGTGTTCCAACACAGCCCGCCCAGGTCTCCCAGATTACCCAGGCCGTCTCCTGTCGGCCACATAACATTGACGGTCTTTAACATAATATTGGCCTCTGCCTGACGACTTATTCTCGATGCGAGTGTTTAGTCGTCTCCGCCATTGCAACGATGAAGCTTTCACAGGAGCAGCGACCAAAGCTGCATGGCTCACTGCTCCTGAAGACAAGAAGAAAGAGTTGACGTTACGTCTTTTTCAGATTCTCTTGGTCCGAGAGTCTCTAAAAAGCCGAACTGATTCGCAACCCTCAGATGATATTGTGTCTCCTGATTGCAGACCTGATTCGCGGGAGGACCCCGGCGGTACCGCGCAACACTTTGAGGACTTTGACCCTGGCGAAAGGCGACCAGGTGAACCCAACCGCGTCGTTATAAACGAACCAGGAACATTGTTGAATTTCCTCTCCCAGTACTCCAGCTCCGTTGCGTCTCTTAATCTGCGACAGATGAGGGAAACACCGATCGGAACAACCACCACTTTGGCGCTTCGCAACCCTCTGGAAGAGAGGACCGCAAGCCTACTGACTATCCCAAGATGGCGGGACTATCCGGGAGGAATGGGAGGCCTCAGCGCTTGTTACTTGTGCGGACGATTGGGGCACCAAGGGAAGGAGTGTAAGTTTCGTGCACATTGGTTTGCGAACCTTAACCCAACGTGTCGTTGGGGTTCAGGTTTCAACCAAAGAGTTCAACCAAAGAGGGGAAATTACTGTAAAGTTACTTTTTTGCGAGAACATCATCTAACTTCTCCATAAGGTACTCGATTATCGTTTTCTTCTGCTGATAGGATGAACTGTTTATCGAACTGGATGCTTCCAATTCAGCCAGCTCTTCTTCCCGAACATCAAGATTCGTGCTCAATGTTGTGATCAAGTCGACTTTGTTCGCCTTCGTCAATGGGCGTAGTCGACTTTGGGCCTCTGATGAAATGGCCCGGTCAGTGCATCCTTGGACGAAGAAAACTTGCGTTTCTTTGAACTTGCAACTGGAACACTGGGAGTCGATGGGAGAATATCTTCTCCATCTTCGCCAGTTGCCGTGCCAAGACCCTCTGGGCGTTCTATTCCTTCGGTGCAGAAAGACATAACATCCGAATCCGCCTTGATGGCCGACAAATGCAAGTACAACACGTCTGTATTGCCCTCACAAGACAGCCAAAAATCATGACCGTTGTGTTTTCCTGACACGTCAAACTTCTTGCTGTTTATGCCCGCATACGTCTTGACGAAATACGTCACGGAATAAGTCGTGGAAGCTTTGGGGTGTTATCGGCACAGAGTAAGTTGCGCTTCGATCGATCGGTGGCAGAGGCTTGTTGTTCTTTGGCCTTTTAACGAGCGCAGCATGCGATTCAACCGCGGGACCCACTACGTACTCATGATCACCACGGCAGCCTCTTTTCAAAGGCAGTGATTGGCACTGATATTGTTGCACTGAAGAGCTGTGCGAGATGCTATTGCTCCCGACTGCAAAAGAAGGGAGGGAAACTTCATCACAATATTGCATAGCCTCGGAAACGTATTCACAGCGGATACGCATGAACTGCCTTTCGCGGTCGAAGCTGAGACAGCGTCCATAGCATTAATCGCCTCCAACTAATTCTTCCTTTTTCCCTCTCTTGGGAAGGTTATGAACGGAATATACGCCTTTCAAATGATTGATTGTCAACCCAGTGATTCTGCCAACCTTCAAAGCCCATTCCTGGCCAACTTCCTTCAATGTACTCATACATTCTCGATCAGCGCTCCTGTAGTATCATCAGATATTCCTGATTTTTTAGTTTCCAGAAGTAAATTACCTTTTCTGTGTAAGCTCAATTTTGGGTGGCAACGTTGCTGACCACAGTTTTCCTCCTCGGCAACGTTGTTCGCAGCGCGACAACGTTGCATGTACATTTTCTTTCCGAACCACTGTGGACGCCGGGCAACAGCCACTTTGCAGCTCGGTTGCACAGACCCTGAGGGACGCTGGGTGTGCCCTAGCCTACGACAAACACACCATCTACAACGTCGCGCCGTCGTCTTGCTGCACGGACGACGTCGCACTATACGTGTTAAGAAGGTAAAGTTAACGCGAGCTGTGTTGGAAATCCTGAGCACCAGCTGCGGACAATACAGCCACGACGTCCAGAGAGCGTTCCTGCAGCACCTCGACCGGACCTCCGCGATTCATAGGTCGACCATTTACAACTGTATTCTTGTTAATCTTGAACAGCTGGAAGACAGACGAGGTCGAAGACAGAACGAGAACCCAGATCAAGGTAGCCAGGATGCTCATTGACATTAGGCTGTTTGCACTGATGGTGTCGAAGCTGTCGGAGGATTCCCTGGAGTCGCTCCGTAACCACCCAAATCCGCGCCGCGAATTCCCGGTGAGGCTCTGGAACCTGAGCGAGATTACCCACATGGCCAACAGCACCGTACTACAACAGCACCGTACTATCTGGACTATCTGGACAAGCTCGAGCGCGCCAACCAGAGTGGCCGATAATAGTTCGGTGAGTCAATGGTGACTCATGACGGCTGCTAATGGATACCGAACCCCTTCTTGCAACTTGCTTTTTGCAACCGACGGGAAGACACTTCTTCTTGAAGTGTGGCGCTTGCTGCCTTGCCCAACTTTGCAAGTGTGCAATGTGCGGCGGATTCGGCCATTCTTGGCCTTAGGTTACAGGATAGGGTATGGGTTACAGGCGTTTCTAACAGGAAAAAAACCTCCCGAAAAACCTAGGTTTTGAGTGAGGATCAAAAACTTCCAAAAAACCTCCAAAACACTTCCAAAAAACCTCCCGATGCGAGGTTTTCAAAACCTACCCCGCTTTTCGCAGGCGGGAGGTTGTTTCGAAGTTTCGAACGACAGCACCGAGCGTTGCTCAAAACCTCCGAAAACCTCGGCCAAAACCTCCGAGAAAATCGAGTTGCCGAGGTTTTGAAAACCTAGGTTTTTCGGGAGTTTTTTTCCTGTTAGAATCGCCCGTTAAAGTTCGGGTCTTTAATGTCGTTGTAGCCAAGCCAGCAAATGTGGGAATGCAGTCTGCTGGCCACCAGCTACTGATCTACCGCGGAGAGGCATCCTCCAAGGTCGGCGGAGATGGCATCCTCCAAGGTTGGAGGAGAATGCGTCAACTTGTTCTGACAGGTACGCTGCAGGTTACCAAATCTTGCTGAATCCAAAACAAGATATGAGAACAAGTCACAGTAGCGCGATTCCGATGAAGTCGTCCTAGTTTCACGGTTGCTCATGAAAGCTTGTTTGACTACCCAAGTAAGCTGTTCGGCCAGCCAGATTTGACTGCCTTTCGTGGTTTCAGATTCGGCACAGAGAATCGCTGCGAAGTCTGCACTGCTTCTTCGTTGAAGATCAAACAATCGATGATCCTTCTGAGCTGATTTCTACGTCCACTGCACCCCAGCGCGATTTGCCCGCCTCGGACTCACCACGCTGGTTGCTGACGGCACCCAACCGCCCGTGCGACCTACTCCACCTTGCTTACATCCACAAGACAAGTCCGCGACATCTACAAAGATGCACTTGCGGTATACTTCGACAGCCGCAAAGGCATGACCATCCTGAAGGGCCAGTAGGACGTCGTGCACCATTGTGGCGGTTTTTTCAGTGGCGACTGACGCGTTTTCGGCGAAATGGCGGTTTTCATTTACCGTCAAATTAGGCGACGATTGTTGATGTCCGGACATTCGGTGTCTACAACCTACAGTAATAAATTCGGACAGTAATGTTCATACCTATAGTAATAGATTAACATTTAACATACCAAATTGCGTTTTGATAACAAGTAATTAACGTCACGGTAAACATGATATGCATCAAAAAAGGCAAAACCAATTTTCTGAAACGGCTCAAAACCGCAATTTCAACCGCCACAATGGTGCACGACTACCTACATGCTTTCTCTGGCGAGACCGTCTGCGACGAGCTGCGAGCCCGGGATGAGCTGCCATGCCTGCCAGAAGACATCGACATGCAGTTATTCCACTCCTTATGGAGCCCAGACGTATGAAGGGAAGCACACGCGTGCGATCCTGAGAAAGAAGAAAGTTATCGAGAAGTTGGTTTACAACGGCCGGCTCAGCGCAGCCCTGACGCAGACGACCCGCTTGAATGAGTTGCTGTGCCAAAGACAGCCACAGGTCAACGCGCCGGTCACTGCGTCGACTGCCACCACCGCAGCTAGGCCCTAGTTATAAGATTTTCGTGACTATAAGATAATCGCCCCGATTTCGGCCCAGAAACGGAAGATTTTGATGAGGCGCTTTTACTTCAAAATGATCTTAATACATCGATCTGTAATCAAAGTCGTATATGTACGGTACTCTTCCATAAGCTGGCTATGAGCATTTAGGAAAATAACGACAACGTGATATGTACAGTACATACCCCAGCGGAGTACGCAAATATCACCACATGGACACATAGAAGCCATAAGCTCATCGAGTTAACCATCAAATATGATGGTTAACTCGAGACAAGATGATATAGTTCGTTTAGTGGACCAGCTTTGCGTTCTGAAAGAAAAAACAAGTCTGACCACGGAGGACTTTCAGTCCATGCTGCTTCGGATTTGCTCCCGGCAGGCAGACGCCGTGTTGCCACCAACGTCAGTGAGCCGTGATCTCTCTGACGCTTCTTGTTTGGCGAATCCGCCCCTTTGCTCGTCTCGCAAAAGAGATGCAGTTGCTAGTAACCTCGTTGGTGAGATATTGATGCAAAAGCAAAAATAAAGCAACAATCGACCAAGCAACATATTGCAAAACTGTAAAATATACGGGAAAATAATAAATAACTAACTTAATCAAGCACTATAAAAATAGCAACTATATTTAGCGGGAAAATTTAAGATCTATTTAAGGCGATTTTGTGAAATGGACCCACCAAGTAAGATAATTGTGAAATGGTCCCAAAATTGCGTCGAATCTTATAGGTAGGGCCTAGCTGACCTACCCCCCCCCCCCGCAACAATCCAGTGCTATCAACGGATCAGGCAGCTCGTCTCTTGCGGCATTACAACCCGCGAGCTCGACCCGCCTTTGATGACCTCAGCCCCTGGATTCCAGCCATTCCACCTCCCCTCGTGCTGCAATCCGATACAGTCCTCGAAGCCCTGAACTCCGCCAACAGCAGAGCAGCAGCCGGATACAGCCCTTGGACGTACGCTTTTATGAAGGTCCTCCTACGCGGAGAAGGAACGCCGCCCTGGCCGAGGCGGTCGCGCGATTGTTCAATCTGATGCTTGCAAACCGTGTCCGCCGCGAATGGTGGGTCCCCAGCCGCGCCGCATTGTTTCCGAAATGTGAGACAGCTTGACGCCCTCTTGGAATAGGCGAAAGCTGGTATCGCCTGTTAGGACGTGCGGTCATGAAAGCCATCGGTGAAGACGTCGGCAAGGTGCTTGCTCCCATTCAACTGGGAGCTGGCATTCCAGGCGGAAGAGAGTTGCCGGAAGTGATGCTGAGTAGCCAAGCCGACATGATCGTGGTAAACCTCGACCTCGCCAACGCCTTCAACACCATCCCACGAGACCTGATGTGGCGTGATGTGTTTGCGAATTCTCGCCTTCGCTGTGTCACTGGTTTCAGTGGGCATATGGCGCCCCCACGGAACTCCGTCTCCGCGATCAACCGTGGACAGTTTCGGGCCCTGTTCTCCCAGACTTGGACAGTTCCGTGCCCCGGAGCCTAGACTCTAGGCATGCCGTCAAACTTAGCCATGTAATTTGAATTTGAAAACGTTTGCAAGGAAACCGAAGAGAATTCTGGTGGAGCAGCCCATTTTTAATTGCCGTAGTGGAATATGATGAGAAGCTCAAACCACCATCTTTTCAAGAATGGAAACCCCGATGAGTTGATTCCACCTAGTGTGGGGATGAACATTGGAGATTTCGAATATGTGGATTCGGGGATTCAGTTCTGGATAAAGTATTTCTGTTTTATCAATCACAAAGCTTGTGTATATGGAAAAAACTCCAAAGCAAATCGAAAAGTGTTTGTGTGTTCAGATCCGACTTGCTCCTGGAAAATTGCATTCAGCCGTGGAAAGGCGAAGAAAAGGAACTGGTATGTTGAGTTAGTTGGTTAGGAAATTGAGTTAGTATCATCTGAAGTTGAACTGAACATAATGCATACTCAGGTCTGTGACACAGTATGAAGACAATCACATCGCTGGTTGTAGAAGTACTCGACGAGAGTGTGCTCTTAGCCACAGGGAAATCGCAAAAGTGATGCCTGGTGTCGGCGATACAATATCAAAAGAAACTGCGAAAGATCAAGTAATCAAGAGTCACTTGCCATTGATCCACAAAAGCGATCGATTTTTCAAGAGGTTGGCCCGGGCGCAAGAGTTGAATGGCAAAGACAGTTTCCATTTCAGGAGAAGGTCGGGGACGGAGAGGGACCGCTGGCGGCGACGCATGGTCGCCATCAAGCACCGACTCGTCGGGGACGGAGACGGCAGCACCAGCGTCGGAGAAGGAGCGTAGCACCGGTCAATCGTCGTTGAATCGGACCCATGGTCGCCATCCTTAACGACGAAGCAATTGTAAAATCGTTAAGCATGTGCAACTATTTGCATGTTGAAGAAATTGATTCACCATTCTTACCTTCTGGGGTCTGATCCACTCATTGTCGGCGGTGGCCGGTCAATCGTCGATGGATTGTCAACCACACAATATTGACTTAGGTTGACATCCAACGATGATCATCCGACTGCTGCCGTCAGCACAAATAACGTCATTTTTGGCGGCAACCGCGGACAGGGCCCGGAACTGTCCAAGTCTGGGTGACCTGGGCCCGAAACTGTCCGCGGTTGGTCTCCGCGATGGGCACGTCGGCTGTCTGTCAGAGACCGGAAGTCGCCACGGCGACCCACTTGCCGCTTTGAGCATTTGCTTGGGCTTCCAGTACCCCTTGCCCGAGATCACCCACGAACTTCGCGTGTACAGTGCGAACGTACCGGAGCCTATCCGCGCGGACCGGAGCGCGGAGAGCATTGCCGACCGGATCGCCCGCGATGACGTCCGAATGCAGCTGGGCCGCATCTACGCGACTGATCCCGAGCGACGTTTACAAGACCATGCCCCAGACCGTGAGCCCATGAGCCCAGCCGACCTGGCCCAGTATGCCCAAGCACGGTAGGTATACCTCAACCACACTTCGTGTGGCCTCGTCGCATATATGGACGATTGCAACGTATTCGTTCCGGAAGTTGGTGGCGAATCGCTCCGCCGCGGAGCGCTTCCTGACGACTCTGCCTGGCCAGCCTCCAGATCCCGGACAACCGTTTGATCGTCATGAGTGGATGATGACGCATGTCCTCCCTCGTTTTCGTGGCCTCCCTCTCCATTACGGGGGTTTGGGAGTGACACGACATGGGGGAGTGGCAGGCGACAAAGCCTGTCTCCGCTCGAGAGCGATCACTTCCAGGTTTGTGGACAACCATTACTCGCCGGCCATCCTGCAGCGGGGGATCCAACGCTGGCCCCCCATCCATATCGGGTCGGGCGAGGAAGCCTTGGGTTTCGTGGACCCCTTCACTGAAGCAGCGGACGAGACAGACCCCACCGTCAACGAACATCAAGAACATCCAACTGCGGCTCTTAGCCGACCTCACTCAACACAACATGGACGCTGAACGCGCCTGGCTACGGAGTGCCGCATATGGTGGTTCTGGAAAATGGCTCTTCTCCGCTTCTGCTTCCGGTAAGTACTACGGTCCCTACCGCTTTCGCCCGGAAGAGTTCCTCGAAGCCCTACGCTTGCGCTGTCTTCTTCACCCCCTCCCGCACAACCCCAACGCTGGAGATCCATGCACCTGCGTTTGTGGAAAAGACATCACGCATGAATTGACTCACCCTTTGGACTGCATCCGCATGTGTGCAGGTTTCCTTACCCTTCGGCACAACCTGGTCCGGGACGCCCTGGCCGGTGAGCGCAAGCGATTGGACAAGTTCTCTCATGCGGGCTATACCGCGAGGCAAGGAATTCCCACATGATCGCAGGGGCAGCATTCTTCCATCGGTACATACGGTGCAAGAACTACACAATATGTCCAGTGCAAACCTAGATTCCCAAAGCGAGGCGACACTCTGGGGAGACGACATCCAATACAAGCGTCCTGACCCTGTAGTCACAGTAGTATACTACTGTTTCACTAAGGAAACAACTTTCGTTATATCCATCACAAAAACAGAAGATGCGAAAATGTGACGCACGCAAATGGCACGTCCGCTGGTGAAATAGCTTGTCTTTTGCGTAAACTGCTCCAGCAACTAATGAAAAGACTGACGATGTCCGGTTTAACGGTTCTTCTGATACAAAGGCGATGAAACCACCAAAGAGGATGATGAAAACCTCTGATACAACTGGCCTTCATATTGTCATGGATTCGTTTCCCCGTTTGTGTATTGCCGTATGGATGATGTTGTGAAATCGCCAAACGATACTGTTGCACTTAATATATCGTGTCCAAATGCCGTCTTCCGAGTGTTCCGGATGCCACTGATATACATGCAGAAGGGGTGCTGAAGCACGAGCCAAATTCATTTCAACGATCGTTGAAATGCAGGTCTGCAACAAAGATGCAGGTCTATAAGACCCTGTTACGACCTGCGGTTCTTCTTTTGTTGGGAAACGGCGAAATCCACTTGAGGATCAACTCCATGTGTCACCTTAACCAATTCTTCCATTCTATCGTTAAGTTTGCGAATTGTCTGCGAGAGGAAATCCATCTGCATCGGAACCGTACAGCAGTTAGTCCTTGTGAAGATAATGATCCCGCACAGCTATCAGCTTGGTGGTTCAACAATCGCGGATACTTACCTAATTGGAGTATTGTCGCTGCTGACGCAGTGCTATAGTACAACGATGTCCGTCGTCAATTTTGCAGTTGCGTCGGCATTGAAGACGTTGTTGGCGATACGTTTGTGTCTGCTGAGCATTTGAACGATGCGAATATGGCCGCGTTTATTGCTGACGTTGGTGAGCGAAATGATGAAAATGTATGAACCGTATGGCTATTGTGTTGCTATGACCGTGATGTTATTGATATGATAAATTAGTATGTGCGGCATAGGACGAGAAACGCTTACGTCGACGACGAAAATGATGGTATCTTCGTGCACGCAAGCGGCAAAGCGCGCGCATTTCCGCTTGACAGTCATGGCCCAGTAAAGTGCTCAAGAATCCTCCAGTTTTGCTGCTGGTTACGCACTCCATCACGTGGCACCGATACCATTAATGCTAACGGCTCTCATGCCAACTGTTGTGTTTAATGTCATTACAAATGGCAAATGGCAGCGAAAACGTCATTCGTTGTAATTTCAATGTGTATCGCTATTTTACGAACGCTTCCACATTAGCTATTTCACTGGTTTTGCCGTGGAATAACCGTGGTATAACCACGTCTATTCCACAAGGAGGTGGAACACCTCTGGTGGTTCTACCACGTTTATTTGTCCGTTTCTGTTTTTGCAACGCTCGTACGATGTAATAGGTTGTTATAAGCTTTAATAAAATCGTTTCACATGCGATGACTTACGTCAGCTGTTTCCTGTCGTCATGAGACAGTCCGTCACATGTCACTTGTCGCCGTTCGCGCGTTGCGCGGACGGCTCGGTTAAAGTGCGCGCGAAGGTTGTCGTTTGTCGCGTGTTCAGCTTTGACTGACGAGCTTTGACTTTGACTATAGTAGTCGATAGTGTGCTTAACTTACACCCCAGACATTTTCGGAATGTCTGAGCGAGACTGTTGTAGTGACCGTTCTCGATGCAAAAGGCGCTCTTCGGGTAGTCCTTGGCGAGGACGGTTTTGACAGTGTCGTGAGTTCCACTGGCAGGTGCAAGGTCATCCACATTCGCGACCAAAGCTTGTAACCCTTTACATTTGATAAGTCTTCGGTGCCAACGTAAATGATGCCGTTGGAAGACCGGGCGTTTCACGAACCCGGTAGCATTGATTCCGGCAACTGGTCTTCAGTAGCTCTGGTCTAATTGACTTCACAGTAGTCACTTAGGGTGGATAACATAGTACTATATCATGGTATTGTAGAGTCAGTACCAAAAGTGAGGTAATCCTTACAGCTCTCAAGTGGAAAGATGGGACAAATGCCATTGGTTGGAGCTCAGCGTCGACAGCCGGAAAAGGGTCAGACTGTGCGGCTACAAAGAGATACAGTGCTGATTTATTCCCATAGTGAACAGTAGTATACTACTGTGGCTACAGGGCAAGGACGCCTTTATTGGATGTCGTGTCGCATTTGGGAATCTAGGTTTTCACTGGAAACATTGTGTGCAACGTATGTTAAGATTGAAGAATGCAACAAACGTCCATGTGTACGGTTTCACAAAGGATCCTCGCGCTCAGCTCTGGTCTACCCTAGAATTAGTGGCTTTTCGACAGAAACTCAATCCACTGAGGTACCCGCCGGAGCTCCGCATCGGGCGATGATGGTCACTCTTCGGGTCCTCCCAACATTAGGTGTTACATTTTCAGTGGTTCCATGAAGTTTATGCGGAACTAGCACCGCACAGTCGTCAATGAAGAAGACCAAGATGGCACCTGTGTCACGCGGCCTGCCACTGCATTCCTCAACCCTGGGCTCCCTTTTGACCGTTTCGTATCGAAGTCGGGTCGGGCGGCTCCTTCCGCTTCAACGACACCAAGATCCACTCCCCCTTCGGACGAGGTTACTTCTTACTTCTTTTGCACCCCTGCCGGAAAGGTGTCATCCTCCTTTGAACGAGGCATTTTCGTTCCATCGCACCGCGCAATGCAATACCTTTTTTCTCCTCTCTCGCCATTTACCGATTGGAACGGAACTCTCGCTCGAATGATTTCCTCTGGTCGCGCCCAGTCAGCTCTTTCCCAGCCTGCATTCCCTCCCATGGCTTATCACGCAATAGAGTCCAACCGTCTTCAACCCATATAGCCGGGACCGGCGTTCTCCCAAGCGCCTACGTATCCAACTCCCGACGATTGCTGTGCCACTTGCCCGTCCCACCCATTCGTCACCCAACGGTTCACGAACCTTCTCGTAGCCAAAGCCTTCGTCCACAGCGGCGCCGGAAGTCTCTTCTACCTCCCGTGTGGCGGCTGTTCAGAAAATCGACTCGTCAAACATATCAGCTTTTGCGCCTGATTTGCCGTGGTACCCGAATAATACCATGCGACCGCCCGGTTCTCCCCGCACAGCTGGGCCAAAGAATCCCTTGGTACTACCCTCATCCAGTCCTTTCCATCCCTCCCACACAAAATATCGGACGCCAGCACTCTGATTCAAAATCTTCAGCAATTCAAACTCTCCACGACTCATATGGACCTCTTGCCCCACTACTTCTTATATTCGGGCTATACACAGACGCGTTCTTCCAGTTCGCCGTTTCGCTGTCCAACATCAAGAAATCGCGAAAGGGAAGAAAAGGAAAGACCCTAAGAAATGTCCCACAGAGGGACGGTCGGGCTCCGCCCTGTCGACATGTAGCTCGACACTCAAGCAAACGTATCCGTGTTCAACAACGAACGAATGATGACCGACGAAAGAGAAGTTAGGCTTCGTCAAGGGCCCGGCGCAGAGGACTTCCGCGGGGGTAACGTTCCCCGTTTACGAACAAATCTCGGATATTTTCTTGAATCTTAAATAATTTCAACGGCTTCCGCAAAGTTTCTCTTCGATATGAGGCAAGGATGAAACAGATGAACAAGCAAGCAAAGACGATGAAGGAAAGTAAGGTTTTCAACTATCGAGCCATCTTATTATGGCTTACAAGAGCCTTTTAATAATAATTAACAACTCCACCACATAATCGCATCAATTAACGATTTCTTCTTTGGGGACGGAGCGTTGTCCCAATTCCCTTACTGTCCCAAAAGAGCCGATTTGAACAAGAGGGCTTCTCTCGAAAAGTCGTGGAGCCGCGACACATGCATCCAAAAACAAATGCTCAGTTATTTGGAGACATGTAGCCCTGACCTATTAGTTGATATTGAAGAGACGAGAAGGAAGAACTTTGAAGAGAAGTACGCCTGGGCTATGATTGGAGTGGTGGAAGCAATTCTCCGATATGAACGGCCGACAAAGAGTAAGTGAAGATCCAACTAAATAGGTGGTCTGGCCTGAAGAAAAAAGAACCAATCGCATATCCTTGATGTGACTGTCAAGGACCCAGCTGCCGCGATGGGGAGCTCCCACTTGGTCGCAAGAGCGGCAAGCAAGCTACGCGCCGAGGAAAATGTCTTCAAATACAGCCCCCACCGTGAACCTCACCGTGCTCCCGATCGCCGTCAAAGCAACGGGCCGCCCAAGCGACGACACCCACGGGCACCTCCTCAACATGAGACTCGCAACCAAGACCCAATTACGTTACCTCTTTCTTTCGCTATCTGGCGATCAAGCGACAAGGCCATCCTTTTACAGTGAGGTCGTCGGTGAAAGAACTCCGCAATCAACAATACCGGCGAAAACATAGAACTGGAGCACAGAGAGTAGCTCGCAACCATGTTCAACTTGCAGATCACTCGTACTTTCTAAGTTGGAAAGCAAAAACTGCTTTCTAAGGTGGAAATTCGTAGTGCTTTATTAGACAAATTCTCTCTGTTATGCGATGTGGAACACACTTTGCAAACGAATTGAAGACCTCGCAAACTCAGCAGAAATAGATAGTGTGTCGTTGTCATCGTTGAACCTGAAGAAGATCACTATGCGCACAGCCGCGAACGTGAACAACAAATGAGTCGTCGAAATGATGAATCACGCCCAGCGGAGGACAAATTTGTCGATATAGATCCCCTTTGAATTCCATCCAAACGTCTTTGATGAACTCAGCATCTCTCGGTTATCCGGCACATTCGGATCGAGGCCCTTCAGAGCGTCGAAAACGACGCTGCTGATCTTGTCTGTATTGCTGGTTTTCATAATATTTTCCTGTCGTTACCGCAGTGTTAAAAGGATGTCCGTACTTTGTATTGCAGAAGACGGTAACGTCTCCCATCTACAGCCTACATATTGCGTCTCCTGAATTGCAGCTTTCTGGAAGTTGTTTTTATCAACAACGTAAGTTTACGCGTATCGTTTAGGGTATCCACGTCCCTATAGACACAGGATTGAGGTTTCCTCTGCTTGTCCAAGTAAGCCTTCGTATGCCTTCCCATGACATACCCCTTCAAACTTTCCCCCGTATCGAATATCGTTTGGACCTTTTTCATGTCGTTCTCCACCGAACTTTCTTCCATTAGCTCATTTCGTGTTACTAAATCCCATACTGGTGGTATGCAGCAGTGGTATTTAGTGGCAATATTTCCCCCATACCGGTTGTTGTTTATGAAGCTCTTACATTAAAAGAGAAACACAAGCCGAATGTCCTTTTGTTCGAGTATTGTTCATGGTTAAATAAAAGGTTAAATATCTGCAATCATCTTGCGAATGAACTCCTTTGGCATCGAAGCATGTTGACAAGGTCCATTGTCACCACAGGTACATAAACTGTCATCGTCGTGTTTGAAGTACTGTATCACTTCAGAAATCCAATCAAATTATTGCAGCCACAGCTCTTTTTCTTCATCTACCTCTTCCACCGCCGGTCGGAGGTACGGGTCAGGGCACCGTCCTTTGCACCGACAGATATGGAATATGGTTAAGTTACCGAACGTTACATATATCGTCGTGTATTCTATGCTTGTAAAATCTTTCTACATGACGCTGGTTGTGGTAAACGTGTATTCGATGCAGGTTGATGTAAACGTCACGCAAATTTGCTTCGTCCTTAAAGTCGCACATTGTCTTTGTTTGTCTTCACCCAACTTGGCGCGGAATTGTATTAGGTTCCCTTAAAATCGACCTTGGGTCTTGGCGCATCGTTGTTTTCACGGAAAGCGAACAGCTTTTGGGTGGCTGCATTGAAGGCAAGTCTGTGCAACAACTGATGATGGCCGAACTTCTTTCCTTTGCGGCTTCTGCATTCTCCGATATGATGCAGGATGTGTTGGTCGTTGATGAGTGAATGGTGACCTTTGATATCGATTTCCACGTCATGAAGAAAATGTGGAAATCTCTTCTGAGGACTCACCTCAACGATCTAATGCTGCGTTCGAATGCAGAGAAATAGGCCTTGAACATTGTCCTTCTTCTTCACGCGGAATAGAGGAATAGAACAATAGGGCTGGTCGAAAGATCTCCAACTGTTCCATGGCAATGCTCGCCAACTGCCATGCGCGAAGCATCTGGGTCTCTTCCGCATAGAAAGAAGGCTCAATCTACATTCAGAAAATACATGGATTGTTTGATAATGTTAGATCTACAATCGACGGTACGCGATCGAGACGCGCCTAATCTTGCATTTTAGGCGTGTCTTCAAGGATCATTTCTCCATGAATTTACCTTTTCGTGAAAAGCTTTTCATAGCCAGCAGTAGGTAATGAAAATGTCTCTGGCTAAACTAAATAGTTTGTTGACAAAGCTTATGGTTCTCACAATATTCCGAAAGTCGTTCAAGGCGATTTCAACCCTGCAATGGTTGCGGTTCGTCCGAAGTGGACGAACTACTTGAAACGGCTCTTAATTGCTTGACCAACTTCCAAGAAAAGTGGCGAAAAATGGCGATTACCCACGAACTTCACAATATTTCCAATGCAAAAGTAGCTTCCCAACACGAACTTTGGGGAAGCGACATTCAAATGAAGGCGTCCTGACCCTGTAGCCACACTGTTCACTAAGGTCATAAAAGTAAATGCAAAACGTACATTGGAATTAAACCTATCAAAACGTATCAAAAGGAGTATTTGCAATCTAAGGGGGGTATCAAATGACGCAGACCATGGTCAAACGTATGCACAAGCCTATCGTTGTCCAACACATAAACGACCATAGGTGCATTGATTTGGCTTGCAAATGGCGAAGAGTTACGGGATACCCCCACGCTACCGAAGGCACCAACCCGAAGCAAGTTTGAAGCAATTCTGAATGACATTTCACAAACGTATCAGGGGAAGGATGTCGTCGAAAAAATGAAAGAGCTTGTGCTTCTGAACGCATTCCAAAACCACGTCATTGTCGATAACAAGGTTGTAATTTGTGAGATCACGCATCTTGTCATTTTAGACTTCAACGATATAAAAGTGTTCCCTTGGCAATGTACGTTTTATGCAATGTACGTTATATGCAATACATTAAGTATAAAACCCGCGAAATGCGCGGTGACAAACAAATCCGTGACAAACGATAGTGACAAACAAATCCGCGCGGATTTGTTCCATATATGGAGCTACGCGCGGATGGCGACAAATACATAGCGAGCGGGAATATATACGGTAGACATAAGACTGAAAACATTGGCACACTCGCAGACCACAAGTGGATGAAATTTCTACCATTTTTACCACATTGGAAAGTTGTGCTGAAACAGTGTCGTAGTTGGTCCTTGGATAATAAGCAAGAGCAGATTTCGAAGCTCATATATTATCTGAGCTTGGAAATAGAAGACCCACAAAAACGGAAAAGAAGGTGGCCGTTTTGCGAGCTAAAGAACTGGAGATTTCGAGAAACACTCGAATAGGTCGAGAATCGGACGCTCTTTTGATTAACCACGCGACGACCTCAAGAATCAGAGGCTCTAAAGATGTATGTCCAAGTACTACAGACCAATCCCAGTCATACAAGCGGTTGGACTCCTATGCAGAGAATAGAGCACTCCTAAATTACGACAGTAGAATCCAAAGCATGGCTATATTGATGATGAGCAGGTAATCCTCGTGCGTCTTTTGCCATGCTTTTGCCCATTTGGCGTTACGGGCCAGACACGATCAGGGGATTTATTATATTTCTGCAGATCGTTTGATTATGGTGACTACAAGGATTTAGCCTGGAAACTTATCGCCCCGTTGGAACTGTAGACCAAAAATGCATGAAGTGATTCTGTGCCTGTAGGAGTGCTTCCGTACGAGAAGCAGTGTCTGTTCGTATAAGTATTGCGAGTAAGGGTCGTAATGCACCGATAACGGACGTCCGGACACTTTGCCCAGAAAACTGTCCGGATGTACCGAGATAATGTGTCCGGAAAGGACACAGGTCGTGAAATTCGCGGACAAACGTGCGGAGTTTTTCAGCACAGAGTCGTGCAAATACCTTCGTTGGCGATGGTGCCATCAATTAGTCATTGATCATTCATTGTTGTCTCTTACTTCAATGATAGGGCCTATTTTCATATGTAACACAGCACATACAATGTTGTCGCAAGCGGAGGAGACTGATCTTGTTGGAGAAGACATCCAAACTCGAGAAGACCTAAGAAAAGAGCTTTTCGACGACGGAAAGCACCTTCAGACTATTCTGGAGGAAGGATACAAGACGTTTCCCGAAGTCAAACGTGAAGGTCCAGCACGTGAAAAAGGTTCGCCGTGCTTGGGGCGAAATTGATGCTGCGAACAAAGATCCTGCACTGGCTCGACAGCGAGGACAACTGCAACAAAATGTATCCACGCAATCGTCTTCAAGAAGACCAAATATTACAGTGCACGAAAAGTTGTAAGAATTATGCATCTGTACCCCGGGGCGGCAACAATCTGGTCGGATTGCATTGGAGTGAAAGGTCGATCTGTACTGGTCGCACGAGTCCAGTGAAAGATAAATTGCAACTAATTCTCTGGGAAAGCTAGGATTATCGACAACGAATCCAGTTCCGGAGGGCAGAAACAGTCCGCTCATTTCTGCAGCTAGCGCAGACAGAAAGATGCGCCGTCACTTGCAGCGAGAGCGCAAGGCAACGAAAGAGAATTGTAAGAGATTCAATGCTCCCCGTCTAGAATAGGGAGATCTCTTTCCAAACACAATGTGAGGTGAAAACCAAATTATTAATTTAATTAAAATATGGTTACAGACTGTTGACATTTGTTCTCTTTCGTCGGGTCAGCGAGAACGATCGTCGAAGGTCGCGAAGCTTTCGCAAAGGTTACTGCATACAATATAGGTACTTCTGGTCGGACTGGGAGAGCATGATGCTCTCGCCAAAAGGAAGTGAAAAGCCAAACGAAGCTCCCACAAATGTCTCAGCAGTCGCATTTAATCCACACCAATTGATGGCACACGAGCTCTTCAAAATTCCAATTGAAGCTTCTATGCAATGGCAGAGAATGCGTTGACAAGTATGGCGTTTGGAACAGATCGTGGGCCGAATGCTTCTGAAGTGACTCCTCCTTTTCATGTGCATGAAAATGAACATGATAGTGATGAAGAAGAGGATATTGATCGTGAATGGATTACAGTGTCCATCATTTAAACTGTCGTAGCTCTGATAGAAGTTGTAATTCAAATGTCAACTATTTCTATGCCCAAGAGAAATGGGCAAAGGGGGGGGGGGTCGCAAATGACCCGCTTCTCGTAGGGCAACAGCAATGGCTTTACGCCTATCGCCGACACGGGAACTTCGAAAATCCTTGTCGTGCTCAGTTCCATTATCTATAGCCTCCCAGATGTTCCTGGCTTGCAAAGAACTGGGATGAATATCATCAGGCTCGATCATGCCACTGTCGATAAAGAAATTGTGCAACTGTGCTGCGGTCAGACCATCGCTTGTATGGACATGTTACCGGTCAAAATATACCTCACCTCTTTGTGAGCTCACCGAAAGCTCTCTCCATACACTGGCGCATCTCATTCTTTATGTGTTACATGCATAATGTATTGTCTTTCTCATCTCTGATTCATAGACGTTTTCTTGTTGTGTTATTTGTTGCGCATCGCGTTTGTTATGCTGTTGAGAATAAGAAGTACGCTCGAAAAGAGAAACTTACAGTACGTACAAATGTGGCCGACACTTTCACCGAAACCAAGTATCAAACAAATATCTGTTTCATACTTTCGAACGCAAAGAAAGAAAGGCATGCAATGAAGCAAACACACGAAAGTCAAAGGTCTATGCCAAACATGAAATGTGATTTGATGAAGTGATAGCTCAGGTCGAAGTGTCGATTGTGTTTCGAGATCAGTGGCTCAGTGACCGTTAGGATTGTCACAATGAGCAATTGCCGAGGGAACATTGAACGTTTCTCCATCCCCTGATGTCAACGAAGCAAACAGAGAAAGACCGTTGAAGCATGACGTCGACGACGTCAAGGCCATCGACTGCCTCCACGTTAGCGCTCGAGCAGAGACTTCAAGATCAATCCAAGGCTTAAAAAACCGCGCCTCCAGATTCCCGCCACCTCACTCAGATTAGGGTGAATTAGATCACTGAGTCTGTTATTAAAGGCATTCATATTAACCACCCTTTAAAATATTTGGTGCGCTATGCAAAAGAAATGGGGGGTTCCTTTCGGGCATACAATATTCCAGCGAAACTTATAAGACCAGAGCTGAGCGCGAGGACCCTTAGTGAAACCGTACTTATGTACGTTTATTGTATTATTCTATCTATACATACGGTGCAAGAACTACACAATATGTCCAGTGCAAACCTAGATTCCCAAATCGAGGCGACACGACACGACACTCTGGGTAGGCGACATCCAATAAAAGCGTCCTGACCCCGTAGCCACAGTAGTATACTACTGTTTCACTAAGGGTACACGCGGAAGCCTACCTAGGGCAAATTCGAAGTACCAGCACCGGTTTGAAGACAAGCTGTGCAACGCGAATGACGTCGGTGCAAGTTTGCTGCGCAACTGCACTCAATAATGTCAATGCATAAAAGATAATCGCCGCAAAGCATGCAGACTCCATTACCAACAAGTACGTTTTGGGTTACATTCGAACAGGGTTCAGCTTGATGAGCTGAACGAGTTGATAACGCCTGTTTGCAAGTGCACAATGGCTGTTCAGTCCAATACAACACGACTGGGTGATGTCGTGTATTGTATTTGTATTGTATTGATCAGCTTCAAGAGTATTTGGAAAACCCATCGATGTTGGTTCATGCGACAGATTACAAAATCCATATCGCCAATGTTTCAATGCACGATTCAATGGACGGATGAGCTCCCGTCCACGGAGAGTTTCGTTTTTCTTATCCTTGATCTTCGTTTCAATTTGGGCCTTGTCGTCAACGCCTCCACTATTTCCGCGAACAGGATCGACAGTCTTGAAAGAGATGAGATCCTCCTCGACTAGGATAAGGAGGTCTCACTCTTCACACAATGTAAAGGAATGTGCCAAATTGATAATCTAGTTGATATATGGTTACAACCGAGTATTGTTGTCTTGGCATGGTCCGAACAGGTGGACAATCGCCAAACGTTTGCTTTGGCGCACATAACGGCTAGTGAATAGATTCTATGAGGGTCTGACTGATTTGAGGAAGCATGATGATGATCTTCCCAACAGTCTACATCGGGACGTGCTCAAAGGGGGAAGGGGAAACTCGTCCAAACCAAACTCGTCCAAGCGAGACTCGTCCAATCCAAATCTTGTCCAAATATGTCTATAGCAAAACTCGTCCAATCCAAATTTCGCCCAAATGGTAACATATGTGATCCCATATATTTGCTTTGTTCCAATCGAACTCAAAACGTTCAATGTCACCTGTCTGTGTATGTTACTCACTAACTATTACCGCATTCATGTGGGTCATGATATCAAAGAGCCCGAAAGCGATGATATCAAAGCACAAAAGCGCATTTGTCACATTGTTACAAAAGCGTGGTGGTAGCATTGGGGTTCAGTTCAACATTTACATTGGTCTACACTACCGCATGCAAACGTGTACGCAACGTATATTGGCTTGTTGTTTGTTTCTTAAGAAGCAATGGGGTGGACATCGGAACACGGAAACACAAGCGCGTCGTCTCCAAAACTGACATTCAGAATTGCACTCGCTTATCAAACATATTGATAGCCAAACGATACCTTTGCTCGAGCATACTTTTGGAATCGGTCGAGAAGTACAGTGGCAAGTCATCGACCAGTAATGATGCATTTAAAATGACGAATATACCACAATCATAACCATTGCGTTGCTGTTGCCCGTCTCTGCACTGCAAAAGTTGCCGTTCCCTTTTACGTTGCTCCTCGTTTTGACCTGACTTATCTGCGAGCCATTTAAAAGCTATGCCCACAAACGTTTCTTCATTTTCTCGTTTGTATAACGCATCAAGGTACAGTACTTCTTTTGTTTCCATGCAATGAGTATCCAATGAGAATTGTCGCTGTTGATTGGAATGAATACTTTGTCATAGTCTCTAAGATTGATTGGGCCTCCGAGGGCATGACGTCGACGAACGGTCCAGTTGTTGACGAATGTAGGTAAACAGTGCAAAGTAGGTGCATGAAATAGTGGTGCAACACAGTCGTTTCCAAGCAAACAATGTTCACCAACTGATAGGAAACGCCACTGGCCTTAGATAGCAAACCTGATGGGACAACTTTGAACGTTCCATCCACATAATTTGGCACGAATGTCCGATATTTGGAAAGCCATATAGCGACAAAGGATGGAGTTTTCCAACGCGGCCGCACGGAGTTGATGGAGCACTGACTGAGGCCTTTGCCCGTTCAACGCACCATTCACTGTCTCAGTTGCCAAAGCGTATTGGCCCTTGAGTTTTAAATTTCCTCATGAACACCCCGTCACGAGTCAGCACACCTTTGCAACGCAACGACATCACAATCGACTATCGACCACCACTTGGCCTCTGTGATACTTCGTTTGAGAGAACTCTGACTCCACGCCATTCTCCATTACTGATGCCACCACACGGCCCGGGCATGTTCGGTCGGGACAGCGCCACTCAAGCTCCCACAATATATTTCCACGCTGCGACACAAGTGGCGATGATGACTCTACTACAAAGTCGCCCATTACTAATTGTTGTGATCTGAAGGCTCACGAGCAACAAAATCTGAAGGCTCTCTATGAATGCACTATTATGATAATAGTTAGACTAGTTTTGTTTTCGGTCAATATTGATTTTCGGCACTGTGAGGGTGGTGATTTTGTTTGTGTGTTTGCGTGTACGTCAACAGGCGCGCGTCGAATTCAGCGGAACTCTGATCACCGTTGAGGATGTTGTCCAACGTAATTTGCTCAGGACTGTTGTCCTTTGGCGAAAACGGGAGAAGTGGAGGATGCCAAGGAGGATTCCTTACCCACGTGCCGGGGATATATCGGTAATGCAACTGCTTTGAATTGAGTTCAAGTACACTCCGATTTGTCGATTGCTGTGCGCATTACGACACAACTGTCGGATGAACCGCCAATTCACAAGACTGCAATGTATGCGGGCATGTCCATGCTTTTTGCCTGCCATTGAGAATTCTTGCGCGCCGAACACACCATGTGCAGCCCCTTTCCCGGTGGGTGCCCGGGTTGCTTTGAGATTGTTGTGGTGAACGTATGGGGGAACCAAAGATGTTTTCGACGAGCTACCAGGAATCGGAAAAGGGATCTGGAGTAAATGTCGGTATAGATTGTGGCGGACAAGAATGTATCCGAGAACTGCGCCCACAGGATGCTTTTCCAGATGCTCTGCTCTGGCAGAGGACGACCAACGCAGATATTCTCTTGTTTCGGGTGTCCAGTTGTTGCCAACTACTGCGGCAATGTTCAGCGCCATGCGGATATCTCGCATCACTGGATTGTACGTAAAGAACCAAGACGCGGGGCCAATATGTCGCTGCATTGCTGTCATTTCAGCCATTGCGCGCTCACTAGCTCCAGAGTTTCCAAACGGGACTCTTCCGCCAGCGCGCACAATCAAAGGAATGAAAATACCTTTCAATCTCTTTGCTTCTTCACCTGATGGGTTTTGTGCAGCCTCTTGCAGATCTTTCTCGACTGTCGGCTTGTTCAAAACTTGTCTCAAACGCTCGATGCATGTTGGATTACGTCGCCACAGTAAGGATACCCCTTGTGCAGTTGCCGCACGGCGCCGCTGATTGTACATGTAGAAAACAAAACTACTGTCATCAGAAAATCGATTGTCTGCTTGGAGGAGTAATAGCTGCAGCAGGGTTTGGGACATAGGCTTTTGCTCGCCGATAAGCTGTGGGGAAATAGCACTGGGAAGCTGCAGCTAATAATAAAATCCATGTTTTCGTACTCATTGAGAAGGTCTACTCCATGGTGGACGGAGATGCGAAACGATGCTGCTGGACCATGACCATCGCGCATTGAACTGCGTTCAATGCCTGGTCTATTTCGCGCTCTTGACACGAAGGGTACTACCGATTCCAACACTTGCAGAAAGAACTGTGAATCTGTGCGGTTGTTTTGCGCTGCATCGGAATCTGCCGTGCCCCATTGACATCTCCTCGCGAACTATCGGTTCCACAAGATTTGGATCCGCATCTTCGTTGACCATACTACCATTAGCGTCGTTTGGCAATTCGGGCTCAGGAGTGCCGGGATCCACATTGAGCATTCGGCTGAGCCTCTCGATGGAGAACCTCGGCCATCAAGAACGTCTGATCTGTCCCAAATTTGTTGACCAAGTTGCTCAATTTCTCTTATGGTATTTGCGTCGTCAACAATACTTATGTCGCTAAGAACAAAAAAGAGCAGCACATCAACAATGAATGTTCTACAGCATGTAAACCATACAGCAAATGAATTCCTTACTTGTAGTGCCGATTGCATTGTCTAAGATACAGTAACCACATGCGGATAGGTTCGTAGGCACTGTTCAGATAGCGATGCTGGAGTAAAGTGATGGGATGTGGCATTGCTTCTCCAACGTTTGCATGAAGGATCGTTTACAGACGCTCCATGGGGCCGACAAAACAGACAGACAGGATTGGACTTTCGTTCTCGCCGTCGGAAGGAACCACAGGCATCTCCTGACTGACCAGAGCGGTTTGTTCGGCATTGGTTGGTATCGCAATAGTATGACCAGACATGCTTGCGGTAATACCAGAATCGACAACAATCTTCAGCACCCTGCTAAATAATCGAACGCGAGATATGAGAAACGTCTGAAGGATCGACAACTTTGGCAAACCACATTGCTGTCCAGCAGACCCGGTTCAAACGGAAGGACTAATTGCTGGCGTCGTGATGCTCGCATATGGGTTGCAGCAAAACGTGCATACATATGCAAAAGCTTCGGGTGGCACCACTACTTCCAATGTATCTTCGGCGGCTGCTAAGGGCTCCTCTTGAAGATATCGGCGTTGCAGCTTTAGGTACGTCTGAGAGCCTTGTAGTTGGACGATAGCTCGTATTGTGAGGGTGTTGTTTTGTCGATATCGATCGCCATCTTCAACAGGGACACGTAGAGTCCATCTTGGAACAACTGCAAATCTGCCAGTGACACCAACCTCCAATGCGGTATTAGATCACTGGAATCATCGCTTGCATCTTCATCACTGACAAGGAACTCTCCCACACATCGAATGCCACATATAGCACACCCGCTGTGAACTCTTTCAAGGTTGTTCGCAACCTGTGCGTGGTCACCAATAACCACCTTCCAGATCTGGATGGGCAAACTCCATCAATATCGCGTGAAACAGTATTCAAGCATCAAATTTCTTCTTCGTTTCCTATCGGAATAAGAGCTTCCTCTACTAATCTGTCATTGTTTGGATGTACACAACACAGTAATCAATGTTGTTGTTAGAATCCATGAAGTTACCAAAGAGCTATACGAACGATAAAAATAGATGAAAAAGTCTCACCGATTTCCTCGCGCATTCGGCACGCTCGAAGTAGAGCATCATTAGGATTCGAACAATAATAAAGACCCTGGTTGGAAAGAAACCTGGATATAGCGTCTGGTTCAACATCATCGGCCTTCGCGGAGCACGACGATGCGCAAGTATGTTATCATGCTCTTTTTCTGTCAGTTCTGCACGGCGCAGCGCATGCTGGATTCGGTCGTTGTCTTGCGTGGTGACAAAATCTTCTTCCGTCAAAGCTTCCCGACGGTCGGCGTGCTGAACTCGGTCTATCTCGCGTACAATGGCTAACTCTGCGTCGGCCATCGATTCACGACGTTCGGCGTGCTGAACTGGGCATCCATAGCGCGACGATGTATGCGTGCATCTGGTCACAGTTGTGCAAGATATCGGCAACGATGTGGAAGCCTTGGTCTTTACGGGCAAGGCCTTTGTTTACTGAGTAGCTGGCGGCCATGCTGTCCGCCAGACGATGAGATGGGGTTGAAGGGCTCTTAGTTCGCATGCGTGTGCACTGGAGAGAGGTGGGTCTGACCTTACCCACGCGAAGGAGCGGAAAGAGAGGTCGTTTATCCGTCCCATGGTGATGCCGTACCCGTCTGTCTCTGACGCATCTGACTGGATATGCGCACCATATCAGGATTGGTGGCGAGTAGAGAAAGCGGGGAGGGACAACATTTGGGGACAAGGGACGAAAAGGTACCCTTTCGAGCATCCTCGTTTTTTTGAATTGGACTGCATGTTGGCGATTGGAAAGCTCGTTACTTTTCACAATCGATTGCCATGTCGGAAGAAACCTCTTCGCAAGGTTTGTTGCCTCAAAAGACATTGCAACTGCACAACAATGTCCGTCGTCAACTTTGCAATTGCGTTGGTATTGAAGACGTTGTTGGCGATACGTTTGTGCCTGCTGAACATTTGAACGATGCGAATATGGCAAAGGTTATTATAAGTGATTACACAGTTATACCACGCAATCGCTGATCAGAATTGTGAAACCGCTGTGGTGGTCACCGTGTCTACCCCGCTCAGAGTTGGTTTCCTAGGAGTTGAACCGGTCTACTTCGCGCCAGATGGAGTCGCGAATATATTGTCTATTAATCAGCTCGAATGTGGCAAGCACAGAATATCCTGGAAGCGTAACAGCCGTTTCGAAATGACGCTGGAAGGGACAACCTCGCCGCTTGTCTTCGCAGACAATGACAAGGGGCAATGCGGACCCGGCCGTAACAGAGTTCGTCGAAGCGGACGGGTCCGCATTTGCTTGTGCGTTGGTGACCACCTTGTCGGAGCGAGAGCAGATGTTCCCGCCGGACCAAGTTCGCAGGGCGAAGGAGGCAAGAGATCTCCAAGCAAGACTTGGACATCCCTCCGCTGATGCTCTCATCCGATCCCTCAATCAAGGGGCTCTCATTACAGCACCTCCCAATTTCTCACACATCCGTGACATCTTTGATTTCTTTCTCGCCCTGAGGCATCCGGATGAATACGTCGGAATACTTATCAGAAACCTCTTTGAGAAATTTGCGAAGACATTTCAACTCAACATAGATGCTCAATCATCCGGGAACAGTCGCCGTGTGGACGTGATGTGTGGGACGCCCTATGAGAAAAGGCACGTTTAGAGATTATCAAGACCAGCTTCGTCTTTGGCTGTCGACTTTCATTGGGAGACTCGCCTCCACAAATATGTAACAGTCGTCTGCTGTCATCTGCTGTCGGCGTCGAAGAGGGTCCAGCGAAGGCCGAGTCCATGACCGTAGTGTATACTACGGTGGCTACAGGGTCTGGTCGCGTTTATTGGAATGTCGCTTCGGGGTTGTCGGTTGCTTCTCCCTGGGTTGTCGCTGTTCTTAATCTAGTTTTAGACTGGACATTATGTGGTGTTCCTTTACGCTATGTGTAAATGGAAGAATGCAATGTGTAAACGGTTTCCCTAAGAGTCCTCGCGCTCCGCTCTTGGCAGTAAATGTTTTTGAATGAATCTTGGTTGTTATGGTTTGTCGTTCTGTTCCTGTTTCTACTTTTTGAGCAATTCTTCCGCGAGCATTCGTCTGGATTCGGTTCCGAACAGAACTGTCTATAGCTGTGTTCCAAAAAGAAAAGACCTTGTTGCGCTTCTCCGCTGTCAGCTTTTCCCACTTCTAACCAAAGCTTTTGTAAACCTTTATTCCATCCTTTACTTCTTCGGCCATAATATAATATATGGATGGATGGATGTCATCGAATGGCAACGAAGGCTCTTGTACATCCATTCCCGCAAAAGAATATGATCTACTCCAATCTTCGCCATGTATCTTCTGTTGAGACTTAAAACTTTCCTCTGCTTTTCCTCTGCTTTTCTGTCAATTCGTCTCGTCCATTTTGTTGTTCGTGGTTGTCGTCTAACCTGCATAACGACACATGAAAGAAGGATTTACGAAAATTAGGATTTGGGTGCTTTTCTGTGTGTCCCGCCCCTGTAAGTCAATGTTTTGATTCCCGTCTTCGCGCTCAACGCTTTCATTGCAGAATAGAAGGGGCGTCGGACGTAATCGTCTTGACTATGTTGGACGTAATCCCTTACATTCTTTCCTCTTCATCCTCCTTTTTGCAATTGCCCACTATCCAGAAGACTTTGCATGCAAAGGATGCAAACTGGGATTGTTTAATAATGGCGGATTGTTTAATAATGGCGGTCAGAGACAAATCTTTGACACAGTCATCTATTGGGGCATCCTTACAGCCGCCCCAGGAATCTGGCTCGCCTTCCGTGACTCCAAAATACAAGCAGACTCGATAAGACGCTGGCAGAATCCTGTGTGGTGGACATGGGCCCAGAATGGAGGTTGATTACCCAGAAGAACATCCATTTCCATTCTGGGTCCACGTCTGCCACGCAGGATTCTGCCAGCGTCTTATCGAGTCTGCTTGTATTTTGGAGCCATGGAAGGCGAGCCAGATTCCTGGGGCGGCTGTAAGGATACCCCAATAGATGACTGTGTCAAAGATTTGTCTCTGACCGCCATTATTAAACAATCCGTATGACCAGCCCAGTTTGCATCCTTTGCATGCAAAGTCTTCTGGACAGTGGGATGAAGAGGAAAGAATGTAAGGGATTACGTCCAACATAGTCAAGAAGTCCCCCCTTTTCATTCGACGCCACTTCTATTCTCAATGAAATGAAAACGTTGAGCGCGAAGACGGGAATCAAAACATTGACTTTTATTTTATTTTTCTATTTTGTTCTATTTTGTTCAGAGCTTCACCGCAACATTCGCAAAACCTCGATTTCCAGTCACAGCATGAGCTAAGACAGCATGAGGACATGGAGGAAGCATTTTCAAATAAGTAATCAATCTGGCGGCAACAGTCAATTTGATTGCGGCAGTGCAGAACAAAACAAAATGGTCAGGAAGTGTCGAGACATGAATTGTCGCAGCCTTTCCGGGTCCCCATTCTGGAAGAGATGAGGATTGCAATTCTTCATTTCGCTCCATCAGATGTCGTGTCGTATTTGAGAGTCTAGGTTTGCACTGGGCATATTGTGTAGTAGTAGTTCTGATGTATGATGGAAGAATGCAATAAACGTTCACAAAGGGTCTTCGCGCTCAGCTCTGGTATGTGCTAACAGCGATATAAACGATAAGTGACATATGTACGCAGTCAGCGTATAGATATTACTCGACCACGACAGCTCAGCAGTCCAACACATATATCTTCTTGTGGTCGGCGATTTCTTGGAAGTTCTTAGTATTTGGTTTTGCTCTGGTTCTTTCGTTTTTCTTTTCATTTTCTTTCGGTTGAGGGACATGTGTTGTGTGGTTGGGATGAATTTGTTTTTGATTGTTGATGGTTTCTGCTTCCTTCGAGTGAACTGAAGTCTTCGAATTCACATTTGACCAGGTAAGTCAAATGGTTACGGTTCGAAGGTAGGTGTTCGATCCGTGCCTCACCCTTCGCTACTGATTCGCGGATATTGACAAACTTACCATACCGATGGTTGGTATTCTTGAACTCCAGCCATCACAATGGTACTGAGGTTGTCTTGATAAAAGGCAATCTCGCGGGGACAGGATCGTAGCGAGGTGGCCAGAAGCTGAAGACCACGCCTCGTCAAATACGACAAAATTGGCTTTTGGACGGCTTTCGGACGACGACCTACTGCGATAATCAATCCCGCGTGACCACGGACCACGTGACCACGATAATCAATCAGATTGTGAGATGCATCTGCGAACACCTTAATCGGTGCTCCGGAATCAACGTAGCGGAATTGCAGCGACAGCGATTTCGTTCCACCCAGATAATTCAGTATTCGCAAAGCCATCTTGAAATCGTGTACTGAGCATTGCTTCGTTTTTGTATAAGAACGAGACGACGAACAAGATGTCGGGACGAGTCAGTCTCCCAACATCCATCAGCGCCATAACGGTCGCTGAGTGCTTTCGCGAGCTCACCTTTGTGTCGTCTGACGGTTCTTGTTTTGACACGATGTCCACTGGCAACGGCACAGTAAGAATTGTGGTAGGTAAGTTGAAGCGCTTCGTCACTGCGTCAATGTACAAATGTATCCAGTTTGATTCACGACAACAGTCCCAAGTGTTTTATGCATCATGATGAACCGTCCAAGGTACGACAGTGTATCGTACTGTTTAACGATCTCAAAGCGTTGCATCAGCAGGTGCTCAAGTTGTTTCCGCAGGTGAGTGTTAGTGGATACGCACAGTATGTCGTCGACGTGTACACATAGTAGATTTTGTGTTCGCCGACTGACTTTACGTATAGACACTGATCTGCAGGACTTTTCTTGAATCCCGGATCTGCTTCAATGATTGAGTCCAGTAAAGAGTTAAATCTTGCAGGTGACTCTTTTAGGCCATAGAGGTATATCTTGCCGTTGTAAATGAATGTATTCCATTCAGGTTTGATGTCTTGCCAGATAGAGTTGGCAAAGATATAAATCTCCAGTGATAAAGATATAAATCTCGCGACCCTCTTCAATATCCGTATCTAGGAAGGCTGATTTTGTCGGGTGCCTACGTAGCATTTATCATGCTTCTTGGAGCATTGCATGACAACAATGGGATTCACAGTTGGCGAATTTGTCTCGCCAGCTCGCGATGACCTCCGCACACCAGGCGACATTTCAGCTATTCGAAGGTTCCGTCGGCATGGTATTTGTCACGACAAGTTGCGTGTGCCGGGATATGGGTCGCATCCTCGCCTTTTGGAATGTCCTTCGCGTATACGGGAGTCATGCAGTTTATAGCGATAAGCTGTGCGAACTCAGCGACGGCTGCTGCACGCGTCGGAGCGAATACAGCTCAGAAAACAACTCTGAGCGGGGTAGACACGGTGACCTCCACAGCGGTTTCAAAATTCTGATCAGCGATTGCGTGGTATAACTGTGGTTATACCACGGCTAGGAGTGGTATACCTTCGGTTATACCACGGCTAGGAGTGGTATACCTTCGGTTATACCACGGCTAGGAGTGGTATAACTTCGGTTATACCACGGCTAGGAGTGGTATAACCACAGTTATTCCACGGCAAAACCAGTGAAATAGCCAATGTCGAAGCGTTCTTCAAATATTTATATACATTGAAATTACAACGAATGACAATGTGTTCGCCATTTTGATTGCGATTTGTATTGACATTATTAAACACAACAGTTGGCATGAGAGCAGTTGGCATTGATGGTATCGGTATCTGCTTAACCAGAAGCAAATCTGGATGATTCTTGAGCACTTTACTGGGCCATGACTGTTGATTCTTCAACCGGAAAAGCGCGCGCTCTACCGCTTGCATACACGAAAATACCATCATCATTGTCATCGTCGACGTCGATCGTGCGCGTTTCGCGTCCTATGCCGCACATACTTTATCATATCCACAACATCACGTTCATAGCAACAAAATAGCCATACGGTTCATACCTTGTAATCATTTCGCTCACCAATTTCAGTAACAACCTTTGCCATACTTAAATGCATTGTTCAAATGCTCAGCAGGCACAAACGTATCGCCAACAACGTCTTCAATTCCGACGCAATGGCAAAGTTGACGACGGACATCGTTGTGCAGTTGCAATGTCTTTTGAGGCAACAAACCTTGACGGTCTTCTTCCGACATGGCAATCAATTGTGAAAAGTATTAGTAACGAGCTTTCCAATCGCCAACATGCAGTCCAATTCAAAAAAACGAGGATGCTCGAAAGGGTACCTTTTCGTCCCTTTTCCCCAAATGTTGTCCCTCCCCGCTTTCTACACTCACTGTCTCTCGGTGGTAACCTCGGTGTTCTGCGACACGACCTCGGTTACACCTCGAGACATCTCGTTGGTCGGTTGAAAAAATATGAAGAAGTCCAACAAACCAGAGCTAAGTACGAAGACCCTTAGTGAAACCGTACTTATGTACGTTTATTGAATTTTTCGTCTATACATGGGTTGCAAGACCTACGCAATATGTCCAGTGCAAACCTAGACTCCCAAATGCGACCGACATCTGGGGAGCGACATCCAATAAAAGCGTCCTGACCCTGTAGCCACAGTAGTATACTACTGTTTCACTAAGGGAAAACCGAAACTATACACTATTCCTAGGACTGGTTTGTTCTTGTGTTTTAATTATCTATCATCATTTCTTCTTCGATTTGCCCAACTACGTATGATTTGAAATTTGATTTTTAAATTCAATTTGTCAGTGGTTCCAGAGGCTGTGTAACCGAGCCTGGAACTGTCGTAGTCTGAGCGAACTGGCCGCGGGACGAGATTAACGTAGAAAGCGATCTCTTGTTACACGTGACTTATTTCAAACCCGTTTCATGGGATGTGCTGAATCGGTCATGCTACAAAACGCGTTTTCTGTAGCAGTGTTACGTTTCGGTACAGTCGCAGATCATTTTCACATTTTTGGGCCATTGACGCACAACTGAAGACGATTTTGGCTGTGAACGAAAGAGTGGAAAAGGAAAAGGGTGTCGCAGTCAACGTGAGCTTGACAACCAAAACGAATTGGATGCCATCAACAACAAACTACGAGCCGAAAGAGCAGCGAAGAAACGAAAATCAAGAAACAAAACCCTACGGTGATTTAATGCTGCACGTAGGCCAAAATATCTAAGGAGACACGCCACTTGAAGAGTTTCGATCGCATCTCGGTATTTATTCTTATCTTCGTTGAGCCACAGCATGTATGCGATGACAATACTCCTGGGTCTGAGGGCAACAACATTTGCAACATTCATCATTAATGCAAAAAGAGACACAATCTGCCGACATAAATAGCAGATTTTAGCGGGAACCACAAGCTCCCCATGCTCATCAAAGAGATTACTCATATCTTCTGCGTCCAACTTACTTCTTAGCCAAAAGAATTTCCGTGGGGGGGGGGGGAATCTGCGTCGAAGATCTTGCGAAACAACTTGAGGAAGGTCCATCCCATAATCATATATGAAGTCACAGTGGGCATTGGAGCAGAACGATTCTATGAGTGGCGCCAGGTGCGAGTTACGCGATTTGTGACTCTTAATTTACGATTGAAAAATTCAAAAATACCGCTTGCGTAACAGTACAATTTAGATCCCCAAGTAGGTTTGGGTTTTAGTGGCAAAAAACGGAACACTCCCAAAATCATGACATCTGCCCTACTCACGAAACTCAGAGTGTGGGAATTTGGGTGAGTGCGAAATAAAGAGTATCGCAGTGACGAAACAGTGTTGAACAGACGTACAGCAAAACTGACAGTGACTGCACTGCTGGAAAATGCTTTTTGCAGATGCGATACAGCCGTTCGTTTTGTGAACGGGCGCTTTGATCACATCAGATGGAGAACATAGCTACAAAGGTGGGAATGATTCGCATACTTGTTTCAACACAAACTTTCAATGAGTATGAGATCATCCAGCCGAAACAGAAAGAGATCCCGCGCTTCTGAATCGTCAGCAAGCACGGCTGCTCAGAGCAGCAGTTTATTGGCAGACAATGGAAACGAGGGAGATGATTCGGGCAACCATGCCAAGGAAGGTTTTGTAAAGTTCACTTCTAATTGACTCAAAGCATTCAAAGAATTCGAGTTCATCACTGAACTGAGGTACAGGAAACCTGGCGGTGATCGTCTGATAAAAAGCGTTGACACGTAGCGTTAAAAGGACGCTACACCTCCTAGAGCCAGACTAGGAGACTGTGTCATCTGGAACGCCTTCGAGAATCAATTAGAAGTAGCAATCCCCATACCTGATGGAATGGCCAAAAGGGCCAAACCCCGACCCCAAGACCGGCAGCTCAAAAACTGAGCAGAGCCGGGGCAACTTCCGAAAGAAGCGGCCAAGAGCCAACATGCTCTCATCCGTTGACTCCCTCAAGGAGCGCGTGAATCCCCACATCCCGTTGCTCAAACCTGGCAACGTGGCCGAGCTGTTAGTGTTCAAGGCACGTGTGTCAGATCACCTGCGAGAGTCCTTTACCTTGAATGGTAATTGCCTTCAATCCCTTCGCTACTATGATGGGAAAGAGGCCCTCACCCTCCTTCAAGCGGCAAGAACAAGCGTGGTTCGAATGGACAAAGCAAGACGAGCAACGGCGGCACCTGCAGAGCAACAAGAGGAAGCAGATGAAGAACAAGCAGTAGCAGATGATGAAGACGATGGAGAAGGATACGAGGACGACGAGCATACCCTTGCAGGAGCCGCCGAACCCCTCCAGGACTCACAGCTACAAGACCTGAACCAAATCATCAGCACCCTGCCGGAAAGAACAAGATGAAAGGTACTGGATGCCCAGATTGCGCAGGCGGCCAAGACGATGATGGAAAAGCGACTTGAAAGCGAAACAGAGAAGTCCAAGATTTTTGCACTCATTCTGTCGAAGATGTCGGAAGCGTCAATCGCCCTGGTACGAAACTCCAGTGACGCCGAGGTGATAAGTCTAGAAGCGAACGACCCCGTCCGCCTATGGAAGACCATCGAAGCTACACATATCGAAGGATCGTCAAGATGATACGCACGTACCAGATGGTGCGTCAAGACAAGACCTACAATTCCGGGTCAACTGGAGCGTCATAGGTCACCACGGAATCCATACACCCCGTCTCGAAGCAGCAAAAGAGGCCATCACTGAGGACGGAAACCGCTTCGCCGCAGCGACTTTTGGCTTCGAGGGATCAAGAACCGTGTACATGGCACACGGTGGTCGAGCCTGCCACTTGAAGGATACCGACATCCTGCTGGACACACAAGCCAACGTGTCTGTCTTCAAGAACAAGAGCCTATTGCAAGACGTCCAACAAGTCGACACCGAAATTGAAATATCGGGCTTCGTCAAAGGGCAGGTCGAATGTACCGCACTTGCCGGTTCGTTCCTGGGAGTCGATCCCGTTTACTTGGCACCAGAAGGAGCAGCGAACATCCTATCTTTCAACCAAGTGGAGCGAGGGAACCACGACATAACATGGGTTCGGAATTCCCACTTTGATGTGCGTTTCTCCGGCACCCAAGCGTCGGTGCGCTTCAGGGTCAAGGCAAATGGTCTATATGTCGCCGATGGATCTAAACTCATTGAGGAGATGAGACAAGTGATGGTGATGACTGCTGCAGAGCGAGAGAGAGCTTACCCGGTAGACCAAGTCAAGCGCGCACAGGAAGCACGCAAACTCCAAGAACGACTCGGCTACCCTTCAACTGACGCGCTGATCCGTTCGCTCAATCAAGGGGCCCTCATAACCGCGCCGATGTCCTTGGCGCTCGGGAAATTTACGGACCAGCTGAAGCCACAATGCAAGGGGCAAAGCGGCGAGACACGCAAAGAGCCATGGGTATACTGGAGTATGTACCTAGACCAGTCCAAGTTGAAGTGACCCTGTTAGCTGACATAATGCAAGGTGAGGGCGACTCTTACCTCATCTCCGTCTCGTATCCGTTGCGGCTGACGATGGTGGCACTGTTGTCAGACAAGAAGGCAACCACCATTGTAACCGCGCTGGTTGACCATGTCGACAGCTACAACGCCAAGGGCTTCAAGGCGACCCGGGTCGTCATGGATCCAGAGGCGACACTTCGGTCCGTTGGGGCATTGATCACAGAAACAGGGGTGGAACAACATGTTAGCAGAGTTGAAGCAATGATCAAGCTCGTCAAGGAAAAGACCAGATCAATTCTTCACGGCTTACCGTATCGACTGCCAAGCTCCCGTACGCGATTTGCCGTCCAGTACGCTGTGCGAATGGTGAACATCATGGGTCAAAGGACGGCCTGCACGGTATTTCTCCCCGCGAAGTTTTCCTGGGCAGGATAACAGATGTGAAGAGAGACTTTCGAGTCGCATTCGGAGAGTATTGTCACATACCAGTGTATTCGAAGGTTCGAAACTCGATGCAGTCCAGAACTATCCCAGCGATCTCACTTAGCGGCAAGGGCAATGTGACGGGCGGCGAAGCAAGTTTGGGAACCTGCGCACTACAGGCAAGTACCAGAAGGCTCCGTCACTATACCATCCTTCGTGTTTCTAAAGGAGAAGTACGATGCCAGCGGCAATTTCATGAAGATCAAGTCGCGCCTTGTTGCAGGCGGGCACATGCAGGATGCCGTTGCCGGCGAGGAAACGTCGTCTCCCACCGCGTCGCTCACCGCGGTAATGATGGTAGCCGCTATCGCAGCCGAAGAGAACCATCGCGTACTTACCCTCGATATTGGTGGAGCGTACTTGAACGCCCCAATGAAGAGCTCGAGAACGTTCATGGTACTAGACAAGAGGATCTCTTACGTCATGACGAAGATCGACCCAAGTTATCGCGACTACGTCACGAAGAAAGGAACGATTATCGTGCGCCTCAAGAAAGCCCTTTACGGCTGCAAGGAATCAGGGTTGTTGTGGTACGAAACCCTGTCCGAGTTTCTGAGATCCGTAGGGTACATTGCTAATCCCTACGACAAGTTCGTTATAAACTTGGTGAAGAACGGAGTCCAGACTACTGTTGTCATCTACGTGGATGATCTGTTTATTACATCTCGCGAAGACACCCAGATTGAGTTGCTGCTCGACTCAAGCAGATATCAGTGAACCGCGGGAAGGTTCACTCATACCTGGGAATGAGATTCAGCTTCCAGGACGGGTCGGTCGACCTTGATATGCATGGCTACGAGACCGAGGTTCTGGCGACTCACAGTGTCGACGGAGTGTCACCTTCCCCTGCATCACGTGATCTATTTACGTTGACGGAAAGTCCTGTTTTGGACCAAGACGAGAGAGCGAAGTTTCATACGGTGATCGCAAAGCTGGCGTATCTAGCCAAACCAACGAGGCCGGATATCCTAACGGCGATCTCCTTCCTGAGCACCAGGGTGCAGTCCCCTACCAAGGCCGATGGGAGCAAGCTCGCACGAGGCCTAACGTATCTCAAGCACACCGGTAAGCGAAGCATAAGACTAGTTAAGAAATGCGATTACCCAATCGCCTACGGCGATGCTTCGTATTGAGTACACGCCGACTATCGAAGTCAAACTGGGATTATGATCATGTTGGGTGATGGACCATCTTCGTGAGGTCGGTGAAACAGAAGATTAACTCGAAGTCCTCCACCGAAGCCGAACTGATAGCGCTATCAGATGCCATGGGGGACATAGTCTGGTCGCGAGAGTTACTTATTCAACAACAAAATTACAAAAAGACATTTGTTTCGCAACCTGCTATCATCTATGAAGACAATCAAAGCACGCTCAAGCTACTGGACAGAAAACGAACGTTTGCTGGAGCTACAAAGCGAAAACGAAATGTGAATACGAAATAGTGAAACAGTAGTATACTACTGTGGCTACAGGGTCAGGACGCTTTTATTGGATGTCGCCTCCCCAGAGTGTCGTGTCGTGTCGCCTCGATTTGGGAATCTAGGTTTGCACTGGACATAATGTGTAGTTCTTGCACATTATATATAGATGGAAGAATGCTATAAACGGACATATGTACGGTTTCACTAAGGGTCCTCGCGCTTAGCTCTGGTTTATCGCGGACCGCATCGCAACAAATGAAATAAGATTGTTATGAACTTTTCCCCACCACCCATTGCTACGGAAGCGAGAGTTCACGTGGCGGTTGAAGGGTTGTGCTTGGCGGAAGCCTCTGAAGGGCAACCGTTGAAGCACGACGACGACGACGAGGCAGCGACATGTCGAAGGGCAAAGGCCACGTTGAAGAAGCAAAAACCAAACGAGGACTCTACCGGGTCCCCGTATGTTGGCCACACGATTCACGCAGACATATGCTTCCTCAAATCACATAAGCCGTGCCTCCGATTGTGCGAAGATATCACCAACTATGGTGCACTGATCCCGATAAAGTCGAAGGACAAGGCCTCAATCATGGACGCCCTGGCGACATGGTTTGGACACATGCTGGCCCACACCGGAAACGCGGTCAGAAGGCTGAGAACTGATAATGAAGCCACGTTCTCAGCGCTCACCGACGACTTGGCAAAGCTAGGCATATTGCTCCAGCAATCACCCAGCGGACAACGCTCCGGCAAGGTCGAACGAGCTACTCGGACGAACCGAGACGGTCTCAGAACACTCCTGCAAGACCTGCCGTATCAAGTGCCCGAGAACCTGCAAACCCTTGCAGCGATCGACGTGGTAAAGATGCCATTCACATTGGTGACGGGAAGAAAGCCAACCGTCGACGATATCGCTGCACCATGGGGAAGTATCGTGCTTGCGACTAACCCCAACGTCCCAAGCGACAAGACGAACTGGGTATCATCGTCGGACACAACTTCGACACCAGAGCAGGAAGCGTCGACATACTGATCGTGGACCCAACGAAGACTGGCTCCACCAAGATCGTGAACCGACCATCAAGACTGATCGCACCAGCGAGCGCAGCTGTGCAAAAGATTCCCTGGGCTACCGATGGACGATATCATCAACGACTTTGCTGACGCTCGATCGTAACCTTCCAAGATACCGCGGCCCTTCAAGATACTCTGGTCAGTCAACCGCGCACAAGAAGAAAGATCTTACCATGTCAAGGAAGGTTTTGTAAAGTTCACTTCTAATTGACTCAAAGCATTCGAATCTGCCCTGCTCAAGGAGAGCGAGTTCATCACTGAACTGAGGTACAGGAAACCTGGCGGTGATCGTCTGATAAAAAGCGTTGACGCGTAGCATTAAAAGGACGCTACACCTCCTAGAGCCAGACTAGGAGACTGTGTCATCTGGAACGCCTTCGAGACGACTTTTCACTCGTCCACCGCGTCGTCCATCAACCATTCGAATGAGCAGACAAGCGCCTCTGAGTCTTCCTCATCGCCACGATTGTTTCGTAAGCCATTTGTTATGAGAGTAGTGTCGAGACGTCCGATCTTTTTGTCAATCCTTTTCGTGGACCCCGCTTCTCTGTTCGGTGTCAAAACTCTCCTATGCTACATGCCGCCCCTCTGGCCCTGAAACGTGGTTATTCCTCGTTATCTTCGTCATCTACCTCTCTCCTCTTTCCTTCTCCTCTCTCACTGCCCACCGTACGGCGACAGTTCGGAACAACACGCGGCCGTCGCTTCTCGTCGGCGAACAAGTCATTGTACGAACTGCTCAACGTCGACCGCAACGCCACCGCGACGGACATCATACTCGCCTTCTTCCGCGAGGCGAAGAAGTACCACCCAAATTTGAACCCCACCTACCCCGAGGCGAAGGAGAAGTTCCAGGCGATCACGGCGGCCTATCAACCGTTGAGCGACACAAAACAATGTGCGACGTACGACGCGACGGGCTCAACGGGACAGCAAACGTCGTATGGCTGCGGTCAACCGGCGGAAATGGCGGGGGCAATCAACACTGCTACGGACAGCAGGCGGACTACGGCGGGCGCAGCCAGCAACACGCCGGCGACGTCGACGTGATCAAAGAGGCATTGGGCCTGTTGCGTGAGAAATGGCGCGACGAATTCAACGTGATGGTGGACGCCATGCAGCGAGGCGACTGGTCACAGGTCTGGGAGATCGCCAAGGAGCATCGGCTGCGGATCTCGGCCGTCGTCGTGCCCACCATTCTCTTCGTACGGTACCCGCCCGTGTTTGCAGTGCTGCGAATGCTGATGGCGGTGGCCTTCCTCGTCTACGCGGGCAACCTGCAAGCGGCGGCAGAGCTGATTTGGCGACAGATCGTGACTCTGTCGGTGGAGCAGAAGAGCCGCGTCAGTGGCTGGTGGGGGGGGGGGGGATGGGGGTTGGTGTCCACCCCCCTCTCTCAGCGGCAGCTGTAAATACGCATTGTTCATGCTTTACTTAATTACAGTAATGGTGCGCTGATGTTGGTCGGTTGGGGTCGCACTCGCCCTGGTCGGTTGTGCGACCAGGGTCATCCGCCTACAGCAGCGACTCATCGATCAGCGACGGTGTCCGTGTTGAACACGACGCCACAAGGTGCAGCGCCAACCGTAGATAGAACCATGAACAGAAACGGCCGCCTGCACGCACGCTCGCATCACGAATCGTATCCGACCGGCAGATGGGATGAGGCTGCACGATCGGGGCACGATCGGGACACATCCGGCTGAGCAGCATACGACACACGACAACACGAGACACGGTTAGTGGGTGTTCGAGAGGCGCTTCACGTCGCCATGCGTGGTCTACCGTCCCAGGTCGCCGTCGACGCCTCCATCAAATGTTCGTGCTTGCTGCAGTTCCATGACCAAGGACGCCACCAACTCGCGGACCGCGACACTGCGACACGCAGCGTACCGCTGTCCTGCCCACAAGCTCTGGTACTCCACATTTTCCATCGTCACGGCCTTCTTGCGCAGCGCGGTCGTCAATGTGTTCTGATACGGAAACGGCAGTATCACGCGCTGTGGAGTGAGATCGGCAGCGGCGTCGGTGGCGGGTTTCATGTGCTCGGTGAAGGCGTTGCGCAGCCCCTGCGCCGACCGACCCGAGAACCCCTTTGTAAAGCACACCTGTCTCTGTCGCGCGGCTCCGTCTCGCTGCAGAAGCACGCGTTTGTAGGACAACGGTGCACCCGATTCATGCGTCGTGAGGAAGGCGGTGCCCATTTGCACCGCCGCACAGCCGCGGCGCAGACAGCGGTCGA
>SMOI01000289.1:4240-39169 GCA_008000375.1 Poteriospumella lacustris
ATTGTCGCCGCCAATTTACCGAAATTGATCAAGGCACCCTTGGCACAGCTTGTCAGTGAGGCGTTGGGTTCGATTCATGCGAAGTTGATCAACGATGCGGATGCTGCGATCAGTGCCGAAGTGTGGGGCAATCCAGCCATCTACGGTCGCTATCAACACGTCGCGATGGTGACCTTGGGTACCGGTGTAGGCTTTGGCTTGATCTTGAATGGTCGTATTCACCAGGGTGCGAGTGGATTGATCGAAGGTGGCCACATGATCGTGCACAGTGGTGCCGATGCTCGTCGCTGTGGCTGTGGCCAACAAGGCTGCGTCGAAACCTATGCCTCGGCCAAGAGTACGGTACAACGCCTTCAAGAATGTGACGCCCTAGATCGCCAACGATCCTCTTCCTCCTCTTCCTCGTCATCGTCACCACAAGAGTTGAACGGGAAAGTGGCCTTTGATCGCTACTCGATGAACGATTTCAACGCCGTCAAGGTCATCGAAGAGGTACGTTCCCCACCGCGCCTCCTCCTGTTGTCGTGATCAAACTAATGAGTGTGTGGCGATGCGATGTAGACGGGTGAGTACTTAGCGCTGCTGGTGATCAACGTCTGTCGTGTGGTCGACCCCGAAGTGATCATCTTCGGTGGAGGTTTGTCCAAAGCCGGTCAACCGTTGTTAGAGGTGATTAAGAAACACGTGACCCAACGTACGTGGAAGTTGCCGACGGATGTGAAGTTGACGTTGGCCCTGACGGACAACAACGGCGTCGTGGGCGCCGCCTTGGCGGCCAAGAGTGACATGTTGGGCGCCTTGGTGGCCCGTGCACCAGTCGCAGCCACCGCACCTGCGCCAACAACATCAGTCACCACATCAACGACCGCTACTGTTTCTTCACCAACAGTAGCAGTAGCTTCACCCGCGACGGCCACGAGTGGTGGTGACGGCCATCGTCGTCTGGCGAGGAGGTCGTCACCAGAACCGAAGCCGCGGTCTTCCTCCTCCCTGCTGCTGCTGTCCCCTGCGGTGGTGGGGGCATTCTTCGCGGTGTCCTCGTCCGCTTTGTTGGCCTTGCACTTCAGCGACAGCGCACCCGGCAGCGGCAGCGGCAATAGCAGCGATCTGCGAAGGTGGCTGGTGCCGACGATGACGCGAGGGTTGATGCTCGGACAGGTCGGTGTGGGCGCCTTGGCCGTCTACCAGTGGATGCGAGACGCGAGTCCATAGCAGCAACGCTGCGAGGGGGGGGTTGATGGGTGGTTGTATATCTTCATTAATTAGGTCTCGTTCTCTGTCCCGAGCACACACTGGTGCACACACTCCACGGCCATCCAGGGCTGTTGTGGACGCGCAGAGGGATATATGATTCGGCAGGTGTGTAGATCGGCTGATCGGCTCAAGGAACATATCTACACCGCCTCCGGTGTCGCTCACCGCCTACGGTGTCGCAGCCTACGCCAGCGCCGACGTCGAGCACGACCGGGACCAGTGCGCGGCGACCCTCATCCCCGACGTCAACAGCGGCTGATCCTATCCGCGTTTCGAGAGAGGATCTACGATATTTGCAACGTCTACGTTTTGTTCGTTCCTTTGCTTCGTACGGGTTGCAGCTGGCAACTCAGACGATTGTTCGGCTGCGGCTGGTTTATCGGCCGGTCAGAACGGTGCCGAAGACGATGCCGATGAAAATCGCCAACGGGGCACCTTGCAACGAGATATGCTCATTAAAGGCAACGCAGTACGTCAGGAGACAGACACTGAGCGCCTGCAAGTATCCAAATGACAGGTGGATGAGGCGGTGGGTCGTTCGCTGACGGAGGAGCGGGGTCTTACCGGAATCAACGCCAGTCCAAACGTCTTTCGTAGCAGCGAAGTTGAAGATGGGATTCGTTTGGATTGGAAAGTGGTCACCCACAGCGCGCCACCCACCAACATGAAGCTCATGTTGATCGCGAACACTTTCCACCCCAGAAGCAGATACACCGCGACGAAGACAAGTTCCCACACCGCTACCCTCGTCCAAGTCCATGAAGGAAGAAATGGGAACCATCCATGTAACCGACGTTGCACTACAGGGAGAACCTTGGCCAGACCGGAGATACCAATGACACCGAGCAATGCAAATTGGTAGTACGGAGGAGGGTACACGGTGGCCAGATGCTCGATGTACCCCATAGCTGAAGGTTTTCGCCGATCGACGTCAACGACGACAATCGAAGCAGTGTGAACTCTTTCAGTAGCGATGAATGATTCGAGATTCTTGCGATTGCGATTTCTGATTGCGACGAGTTTTGTTTGATGCGACCGTTGACCATGTGGACACGATGACGATGGTACGTAGGTTATGATTAACGCTATCCTTTACACCAGCATATGCAGACTTCTTCCGTACATGATGGGTCCTCCATCCGCCTATAGACGTCACCGTTGTGCCCGGTCTAGACCAATTCATTTTAGCTCTTTTGTTGCCTGTAGACAGTCTTTCGTCAGGGTTATTCACGTAGTTGATTATTTTAGGATCTTGAGTTTTTTGTCGAAGCAAAATGGCGCACGCGTATACGACGAAACGTGGAAAGAACAAGAAGGCGAAGTTGGGTGTTCGCAAAGATCAACAGCAAAACCAGGAACGGTCCTTGAAGCACGGTGTGAATCTGTCTGCTTTTCTCTATGATGGTCCCAAGGAGTCTTCTGTCGGTGTGCGGGGCCACTTGACTGGTGGCAATTCGAACTCCCGGTTGGAAGACGTCCGTTCGCGTCTGCAGAAGGCCATCGCCGATAAATGTTCCAATCCCAACTGCGAGAATGCGCAATCCAACCAATTATCTGAATGTGCCGCTTGTCGTTCGGTTCGGTATTGCTGCCGTGAGTGTCAAAAAGCCCATTGGACTGCACACAAGGACACCTGCAAACAGATTCGCAAGGACTTGGAGAAGAAAGAGGAAGAGAATCGACAACATGTGTTGCAAGCCTTGGAGGAATTGAATTTGAAAGCACACGCTGCTCCTGCCACCGAGGAGGCAGTTGCAGCGCCTACGCCGGATACGGAGGCTCACGATGCCAACGACGAGGAAGAGAGCGACGACGAGGACGACGACAACGAAGAAGAAGAAGAGGAAGGAGGCGATCTGGATTAAAGAGAGAGCCGCAGATATCCTTTCATTTCTATAGCATATGGCGGGGGGAATGCATCGTCGTCTTTTGATCGAGATGGATCCGCATCACCATCATCAGTATTGGTTCGGATAGCCACCGACACCAACCCGCGTAGAGAAGTTAGTCGTTGGGCGAGGTCCAGCGCATGTGTAAAAAGACGCAACTACCAGATCAGACAGATGCACTGCTAGCTCAGCATGTAAACGATCGGACACACGTGAGAGAGATGAATACGGAAACAGGTTAAGGCACCTTTACAACGAGAGCATCGACAACGAGATGCTCACATTTCGAGACAGCAATAAGTCGCGTTGAAATCAACAATAGGTGTGGTAATTCATGCGCAAGTGAGCAGCTAAGAACGCAAAAAAGTCAATCAACAGAGCGAGGATAAAGAGATGAGGTGTCAGCGCAGCGGCATCGATGTGATGTGGTGCAACGCATTTTACAGTTCGCCGCCATTGAATGTCTGCACTTGCGCGTTGGGATCATAGATAATAGTAAAAGGCTCGGTATACTTCACTCCCTTTTCATACGACATGGCCCAGGCACCAACGACGTGGATCAGCAACGGATAGGTCAAGGTGTCGGGATTCGGAAGCACGAATTCACCCGTTCGGATAATACGATGCTTCTTCGAACACGATCCATCTTTGAACTCGACACCCGGCGTACGAATTTCCAACACAGATTGAACACTCTTTGGTACCAACGAAATGGAAACACCATCAAAGGTGCGGACGACGTTACTCGTCAACGGTTTGCCATCCCGAAACAGGGTCATGTTCTTCGCGTAGGACAACATCAAATTTTGACCCATCATCATTTCACTATTCTGAATGGGAGCATCACAATAATGGTGAGTGAGATAGTTGGCAAAACCTTGGGCCAGGGCGAGAAGTACGACACACACAAGAGCACGAAAGATATAACCCGCCATCATCTTCTTTCTCTCGATCACGTCGCTGTAGTATATTCAACTTTCACCGATCAATATCAGATGTGGTAATAGACGCACCCCTATCGGTCCACTTCTTTGTTGCAGTTGCAGATTCAATCGTGAGCCTGAGACTACGTTGGGTCCGTTGGGTGAAGGACGCCGAGATTTGATGTACATACTCTGGTCCAAGTCATGCGCCCATTTCGACGGAAACGATCAAATACACGTACATGGGTCCTAGTTATTGGCATTCGCCGTAAAAACAAACCTTTCTCATGTCAGCCCCCCCCCCCCACATCGGATAGATCGCAAGTCAAAGTACTACAACTCAAGGTGAAGCAAACATTATGAATAAGATGCATTAGACGCCATTGGATCGTTGTAAAGCACCACATTGACTCTCTACGAGGACCATTGCAAAAGCAAAAGAACACTCACACACGGCAATGACGACTGCTCTATCGTTCCAACACGGAGGTACGCTTTAGAGAAAGGCAGCACTCACCACCACCACCATGGGTTTGTTCCTTTTGCTCGAATGAAGAACTCGTATTTAGAAAATATGTTACAATGTATAAAAGAAAAAACAATGGCTACTAATGCCCGCGTTCACGAAGTTGGTTTCACCTTGAGTTGTAGTACTTCGACTGCAACAAGCGAATGGATGGCCGAGTGTTAAAGGTAGATCGTTGCATAGCCTCTTCAATGGCTTTGCGTTCGGCTTCTTCTAACTGCTTGCGTTTTTGTTCCTCTTGCAACGACAACATGATTGCATACTCAATGTCACTCTCATCAGAACTCGCTACTTTCACCGCTCCTGGACGATCCCCATTGGCATTGGCCAAGGCGGCTGCTGACGCGGCGGCACCCGCTGCTGTACCAGATCGTGCCATTTGAGCTGCTTTCTGCGCATAAGCCTTCTTCAAGTTCATCGGGTTCTGCATGTCAATATCGCGGTTGCTCTTGCCCCCTGTGTAATGATCGGGATAAGCGGAACCTTTGCCCACACTCGGTGAATCCTTGACAACACTGCTTTGCTGCATGGTTTGTATCGGGGCACTCTGGGAACGATAATACGGTGCTGGGTTGTTGAAAGAGGCACCCGAACGACCACCCCCAATCGGCGACTTGGGAGACAGACTGTTATTCGTCGAGAAGCCACCACCGTGTTCATCATCGGTTGACGAAGAGACGTAGAAATCGGATGTGATCGACGGTGTCGAGGGATGGGATGACCCCATCGACGAGGACATGGCCGAGTGTGTTCGTCCATTCAACATATTCCGATTGCGGATTTGTTTCATGGCTGGGTTCTGGCCAACGAAGCGACCATCGGCATTGGTAGCAGCAGCCGCACCAGTTTTTCCTGCGCCGCTACTACTGGGAATGCCAAACTTCATCTCTTCGAACATTTGATCTTCCTGGCTGGGGTAAATGTCGCAAAGGGCGTCCGATTCTCCCGTATCGACCATCATCAATGCCGCTGAATTTGGCGGAGGTGTTCGACTGACTGCTGGGGACGCTGCTGACGAGGCAGGTGTGTTGATGGCTGGTGATCGCATCGCACGGAAACTACCCGGACGCGCCAACGGATCCACCAGCGGAGTGTTGTTTCCTGATGAAGTCCGCATCGATCGCTGTGTTCGCATGAGCAACGAAGCTTGCTGTTGTTGTAATCGCGTTGGCTTGACCCCGCTCGATTGCTGTGATATTGATCCTTCAACCCCAAGGGCTGATTGGTGTTGGTGGATGACGTCATCCATATTGTCCCCTGAGCCACCCATCGCGTCTAGTGATGGCCGTTGGTTCGCGTTCGGGGTGGATGATTGATTGAACGAGCCATATCCCGTGAAGCCAAAGAAACTTGAACTCCTCGTGACGTTGTTGTCGCTGCTGTTCGGTCGATTGGAACTTCCTTGGTGAGTTGGAGATACCGGTGGCGATTGTGTTTGCTGTTGTGCACCTGATCCGAAGCCCAAGAACGCACTCCAGGATCGGTCTTTCGAATTGTGCGAGTTGTTTTCTTGGTTGCGGAAAAAGGTATCCATAGTAAGTTCACTGGCCGCCACCGAATTGTTGTCATCGTCGATGATGGGAAAGGTGTTGCCTCCTTGGTCATTCCACTCATCTTGTGACAGTGACGGAGCCAATCCCGGGGGTATTCCTGGCGGCACATTTTGTGTCGCTGATAATATATTATTTGAGCTTCTTTCGTGCATCGAAAGTTTCGATTCTAAGGTCTTTACTTGGGGTTTGGGAGTTTCATCGTTTGGTTGTTTCTAAACACCAATCAGCAGCAACAATAAGCGAAAATGAAGCAGGATATTGCTACGAAGAGATAAAGTACTTACTGGAATATTCTCTGGGGCGCTGCGAGAGCTTTGAGCTGTTTCAATAACTTGATTTTGTGCACCGGATCCACACGAGAAAAATCCACCGAAGAAACTCCAAAAGGATGACGTCGATTCTTGAGGTTCCTTGGCGGACTCTGCAATACTCGCTGATGATGCCTTTTTCTTCCTTGATGACTCTGACAGCGAGCTTTTGTTTGTAGATTTTTTACCCTGGCCTTTTCTTCGGCGCTCCGGAGTCTTTTTCTTCATGCTGGAGAGAATCCAAGAATTAAACGGTCGGCAATACTCACTCACAATGTACGGGATAAAAAATAAATCAGGAATGCAATGGCAATACTATACATCAAATGGGAATTTTTCTGATGCTAGATCACCATCGATGAGCTCGGTGAAAAGATGAATATCGATAGCTTCCTCTCACAACTGCAATAAAAATTAGCTTTGGGTTGGGCTCATTTTTCACTGATGCAACAACAACAACGAGCGCCCGCTGCTGCTGCTTGCTGCAGCAGTCCGTTGTCCGCGCAACAAGACGGAAACGGCCCGGCCTCCGAATCGTACATGATGATGGCGATGAACCTGTTGGGGCTTTGGGTATTGTAGGTTCTAGGCTTTCCGAGCGTCGCTGCTGCTGCGATGCTGCGATCGATCTTCCCACGACGTCCAAATAGCCAATAGATGCTTCTATTTTTCGATTCATTTGGCGCTTGATCGTTGTGGAATTGATAAGTGGTCTATCAGTTTGTTCCGTTCATCATATCTTTAGCGAAAAAAGGGGAAAGAAAAAGAATGGCGTCGAAAGGACCGTGGCCAATACAGAAGCTACGAGGAGCCGGTGCTCCAAAGATCGTGGAATATGTTATTGAAGCCGAGTTCGACATCGATACCGGAAGCACAGTTCGCTATCAATATCCCTCAGAAGTCCCAAACTACAAGCCAGACTGGTTTGCGGAACATATGTTGCCGGAAGGAGCCCACAATCGTGTGCTGGATTACACTTATGTTTTCCTCAATCGAACGGGAAGTCATGTGGACACGTATAATTGGATAAAACCCGAGTCCGAGTTTTCTGCGGCCTCCTTGCTGACATCCAGTGCTGGTGACAAGGATGAGCAGCCATTTCTGTATGGATTGAACTTGGTGAAAACGAGACATGACTCCACGGTCCGTCGTGGCGCGATCGTCAAAGCCATGTGCATTTTCTCGCGATATTCCTTCATCGAGGCATTTAAGAAACCATTAGAACTCGCGTTGGATGAGTTCTTCGACAATCAATCCGTGAATGTTTTGCAGAAGCTGTACGAGCAACTCAACGCCATCGATGTCGGTGCATTGCCGGCCCCGACATTGCTGGAGCAACAACTGATGCGCCGTGGAGTACATTACGATACCATCCGCCCAGCGTTGCCTGATCATCTGCCGAGATCATGGATGCTGACGATTGAATGTCCATCGGCGCAAGGCCCGTTGTCTCTGCCGTACCCGCTGTACCAAACACCCGACGAAGTGGGCGACATCAGCGTCACACGGTTGGTGAAAGTCTTTGGTGAAGCGACCATGAAGATCTATCATGGCATTCTCACGAAGCAACGTGTACTCTTTGTGGGGTATGGGCATTCCGCGCACGACATTGCGCAAATGGTGCTGTCCTCGGTGGCCATGGTGGCCCCACCGCTCACCAACCTCATCCGACGAACGTATCCGTACGCCAACCTCACCGATTTGACCTTTCTGGAAACCAAGGGTTATATCGCGGGGGTCACCAACCCCATGTTTCAACAGCGCGAGTCTTGGTGGGACGTATTGTGCGTCTTGGATCTGCCCAACAACACGGGCACCGTCATCACGGCCGAAGACAAGAAGGAATCGACCACCAGCAAAAGTGGTGGCTCCAATGCCAGTGGCAGTGCCAGTGGCAGTGGCAACAGCAATGGCAGCAGCAGCAGTAGTAGTAGTAGCAGTAATGGTATGCATCACAGTGTGAGTGCAGCCACACTCGCAGCGGCTACGGATACGGCGGATGTGCCCATGGGTGGACTAGGGTCGGGGCATCCATCGCGAGCGAACCTGACGGCGAATGAAGAGAAGCAACAACACCTGACCGTGGATTCACGGTTTGTTCAAGGTGTCGTATCGGGTATCAACGCGTTGTTTGGGGAAGAATGGGTGCGTCAACAGTTTGCGGATTACACGGGCAGCCTGCTGACGTTCATTCAGGACAAAAACATGTTGTTGCACATGAGTCGACTCGACGACCGCACGCGACATGTCGCGGAGGCGAATCTACAACGATTGACGATCCTCGAAGCGTCGTCGGAATTCAAGGACTTGCCCAAGCACCCATGGGTATGGGACAAGCTGGCGACCGAAGCGTCCTCCGTGTCGGTGGCCAACCCGGCTGCTGCGACGGCTGTGACCACATCGTCGGGAACGACCACGGCACCCGCCTCACCCGAACGGAATCGTTCCACGACACCTGTACCACCACCCACCGCAGATGCACCGCCGCCGGCGCCTTTGCCAACGATGAGCAATCGATCTCGCAACACGTCCTCGTCGAGTTTCCCCGTGTCGGCCAACTCGTCGACCTCGTCGATGACGCCGGTGGGTCCCCCATCGGTGTCCCTCCTCTCGGCCGCGAGTATGTTCAATCCGCTGTCGTTGAAGACGAAGCTACTGCGACTACGTCTGGATCAATCGGTGACGTTTACCCGGGAGATGGAGACGCACCTGTTGATGGCGGAGAAGTATCTGGTCTCCGAGGTGGCGATGCAAGGGCTGGTGATCCTGTTTCCCGAGTCGCAGGGTGGCCTGACACCGTTCGCCGCGGGCATGTTCCATGCGTCACCGATCATTCGCTATGGCACGTTGATCTTGTTGAATCGAATACGGGCCTATCCCTCGACCAAGGCGGCCTTTGAGGGCATGAATACCTTTGTGTTGGCGGGGCACCAGCGATTGCAAGAGAAATGGGACGCCGGTGGGAAAGACGACATGGAGGCCTACTTTGGTGGCGGCGATGGCGGTGAGGACGTTGTGTAGTGTGTCCGTCGTGGGGGCAGGGGCGGGGGCGGTCCTTTGTGCCCTTCACCAATTACTGATCGTATCGCCAACCTATTAGGCAGACCTGTATAGTCGTCTTCGTAGCGTCTTCCCACAAGTAACAGAAACGTTCCAAATGAACACTGTAGCACACACACTCTCTCTCAATCTTCCTCTCAGGGGGGGGGTGTATCAAGATTGCCGAAGGTTCGCCGGGGCAAACAAAGGGGACGACATGTAGTAGCAGCTAACGACATGTAATATGGCTGACTCAGAGTGCGAAGGCCCGCTATAAGTGGACCGCTTTCGCTTGGGGCATGGTCATGTTGACGGTTTGGTAGACAGAAATGCTCACAAATGGAAGAAGACAGAGAAATGGTAATGTCCACAATCGAATGATGTAACAGTACCATAGGTAGATATGATAAAGAATCGCAAGATAGGCTGGTCACCAAGATTTGCCATGTAAAACGCAATGGTCAGATGTCCTCGCTGTCGCTGTCGCTGTCGCTGTCGCTGTCGTTGTCGCTGTCGCTGTCGCTGTTGCTGTTGCTGTTGCTGTCGCTGTCGCTGTCCATGCCGGCTCGGATTTGCCTGTTTACATCAAGTGGATGAACATGGCCAGTGCTGCCGGTGACATTGTACCCCCCAGTGTTGGTTGTGGTCATGGACTCGATGCCTGAGAATGCATTGTTCGTCCGCCCATTGAACGAACCAAAGGCCGACATGGAGATCTCTTCTCCCGGTGGGTATTTATACCTGCGCATATCACGAGCTGGATGTGAATCGATGTGGAAACATTGGCTCTTACACTCCGTCAATCCTACCATACCGTTTCATTTCTCTTGAAGTAGGGAAGTAGGAATGACGGAGTGTAAGAACCAATGTGTTCACATGAATGCATATCCAGCTCGTGATTTGCAAAGGCACATAAATACCCACAGGGAGAAGAGACGTCACTGTTGGCCCTTAGTTCGTTCAATGGACGAACGAAACATGTATAAGCTGGCATAGAATCCAATGGCCACAGTCAACACTGGGGGCACGACGTCACCGGCAGCACTGATGTAAACCGGCAAATCCGAGCCAGTGTTCGTGGCCAACACAAGTGGGGGGGGGCCCCGTGGTAAGTGGTTGATGAGTTGGTATCCCGCCCTCAGAGCCTGGCTATGCAGCCAGCCCGTGGCCTGCAATAACTTGACCAGAGCTCTGCCGGATTAGGATTAGGGAGGAAAGTACTGACGAACCGCACCTGATCAAGCGATAGAATGCAAAGGTCGTGTCATGTAACCACACAACTCTTGGGAGGAGGAAAGTATCGGGCTAGGAACGAATGGATCTGATAAAAGATTGAGCTACTTCCTCTTTGAGTGGCGACGAATGCAGATCCCAAAAACTTGTGAAAGCAACTGGAATGCTGAGAATACGAGAATAGGGTCAAACGGAGCGACGCCATCGCTTGCGCTCAGAGTGGGGGTCAGCATCAGTCTCCGAATGCTTTCAAATGTGACCTTTCTTGGTTGATGCATTGAGAACATGATCCCGGCATATCGAGGCAATCTCTGCATCCTTGGTCACCAAATCGTCATCCAATTAGAGGTGGCAAAAATCAACATTGACGAGGAGAAAGTGAAAGTGACCGGCCGAAAGCCGAAACATTTTCCGGTTTACGGACTTTACCACTGAGAGAATTTCCGGGATTTTCGCTTTCTGCGAGGTTCCCGTTTTCAGGCCCTCCTACCGCATTCACCGTGCCGCTCGTCAGCCAACAAATAAGTCAAAGCGGAGGTGCTCAGCAGATCAATCACAGGTCACAGGGCGGAATGTTTTCCCAACAAGAAACAGAACCATTTCATTGGTGAGGAAACTGACTCAAGGGAAAATTGGAAATGGAACAGGCTCTTGGCTTTATTTCGGCCAGCGGACTTACTGAGGACGAAAAGGATACACTTCGTGGAATTCTTATCTCAGACTCGAGTGTAGCTGTTGGTATCAATTTAGTTCACACTGATGGGGCTTTGAGATCATTGATAAGACAGAGGCAACCAGCAGGTAAACACAGTTGGTCGACCATTTGCTTGGCTCTCTTTATTTCTGTGATTTCTTTTTTTGTTTCATTTGGACGTCCATTGTCTTGGATTGATGCTCGGAGCAGAATTTCGTGGTCCAGCAGGCACAGAAGCCTCCTTCGCTTTGCAGGAGGTTCTAGGTGAGACACTGACCACACCTCACGTCCGTTTACACCCTGGCTTACCAGCGTCACATCACCTTGTGACGTGACGCTTCCGTCACAGATGCGTTTCCCACACCCGACGACGACATTGTGAAAGATGAGCTTGACTTGTACCGCCGCGTCGCTGAATGCCTCGTGACGGACCCCGCGGCAGTACGTATCGCCGAAACCATACGTGCGTATGCCCAGCGAGCTGTGAACGACCACGTCTTCATGGTGGTGGAGGCGCCGTCGGGAAGCGGCAAATCCCAATTGCCCTTTGTCCTGCAGGCGATGGGGATCACCACGATCCACGTGGTTCTGGAAGCAGAGAAGACGACGGTCCAAACGATCTACCGCACGGTACAAGGCCCGAGTCAATGTCTCCTGGCCGCTCTCGCGTTTGATATGCGGAAGTGGTCCGCTGCTACCGGCAACGACGAAGAAGCACTCAGTAGACACAGATTGCTGGACAGTGAAGAACGTGCCGTCGTGCGAGTAATCACTTACCTACTGGGCAATCCGGAGGCGATCGTCGGCCAAGGCAAGTTCACCATGTACGCCCTCCGACGGTACGTGGTCGCCCAGCGGAAGGCGGGGAGCACCCTCCCCGTGTTCTTTCTCGACGAGGTGATGGCGCTAAACCACGTCGAACTCCGCTATTTGTGCAATGTCTTTCGCGCAGTCGGTTTGTTGGTGGTGCTCATGGGCACTGGATCCACGGCCGCCGCCGCCAACCTTGTGGAATTCGGCAACCATCCGCACTCGCGGGGATGCGAGTCCAGCGAGTGGTGTCACGTGGTCACCCGTCTGCCGCGTAGCAACGAGTCGTCCTTGTCGGCGTTGGGCTGGACCAGCGACTACCAAGATACGTTGACTGCTCGGTGGCCCGCCCTGGTAGCGGCCGTCAACGCCTGTCATAGCACGTCGAACCCGCTCTTCATACGGGTGGTGATCGAGACGCTGCTGGCCGCATCATCATCGGCGAGTGGACACGACCGCCGCAGCTCCAGTTCCTCCGAGTCGTCTTCCTTCGCGGACGACTTTGATGGGCTCCTACTGACAGCCATGGGCCGCCTCTATGACGCCAAACCCTCGTTAACCACCCGCGAGGGGCTCGTCGTCCAGCTCTGTCTGCACTCCAACTGGTACCGACCCCGAGAGGTCGCGTCTGTGGGTGAGGACCCCCTGCTCAGCGTTCCACACGTAGACCCCACCGTCCTTGTGACCCATCACTTTGCGATGCCCACGAGAGAGAACTATTCGTTGCAACTGACCGCTTCGGGAGAGCTACGCTTGGTCGATGGCACCCGGTGGATGAACGAGCCAGCGCTCTTCGCGCGGTGTGCGGAGGATCCCTGGCTGTACCTGATCCTGGGCGGCGGCAAGTACCCGCAGATGGAGCCCTGGCGCCTCTCCGCCGGCCGAAAGGTGCAAACCCTCACGGCCAACACCGCACTGACGACCGTGAGGAGTCTGTCGCTCGCACCTGGAAGCGTCAGGGTGGAGAATAGCCGAGCGGTGTCCCGCAGCAGCGGTGATGATACTCTGGAGTTGTTGGGACTGCTGGCGACGATTGTCGCCTCCCGCTGCAACGGTGTGCGGGGAGCGACCTGGTGGGACTTCGTGCGCCATCTGACGACGCACCTCGTGTGCGATCTCTCGACGCCGCTGTGCGATATGCAATGGCGCTGGCACTCCTCGACGCTGTCCGTGTCGATGGAGACATTGGTAGGTCGGTGGGTCGTGCCCTTCTTGGGACCGTTGAACTCGTCGTGGCCGGCGGTGTTCCAGACCTTGCCAGAGGTGCGGTTTGGGGAGGTAGAACGTGCTGCGCCGAACAAAGACCGCTTGGAGTTCAAGGTGAAGGGCAGCAGTGAGGACAGTCTGTCCTTTACAGGAGAATTCAAGAATTACAGAGACGGTGTAGACCAAGAGATCATGTCGGGCATCTTAACGCGTGTACCCACCGACACGCGGTTCCATTTGGTGGGGGTGTCGAAGTTGCAAAAGAAGTATTCTCTGTCCCGAGCGAACCTCGGTGACTCCTACGCGACCACCAACGTGGTAAAAGTGGTGGTGCACCGAGAGGACCGCACGCTGTCTCTCGCACAGGCATGGCCAGCGATGGACTTGGTGCCATGGGACACCTGCACTCGCTTGGTGCTGTACGTGGAGGAGGGACGCTTGAATCCGTCCACTGCACCGGTGCAGGATCGGTCTGTCGGGCCCCTGCCAAAGAGGACGAAGATCGTCTGATCGGTAGTGAGCGTTCTCTGTGCTGCTGTTTGTGGCATGCCTTTACCCAGTCAATCTTCCTCTCAAGATTGCCGAAGGGTGTTCGGGGCAAACAAGGGGGACGACACCGAGCAATAGCGCAATAGATCCCTCGACATGCGATGGTAAACCCCTCGAGTATGTAGGCTAACCGACGTCTTCTGTTTCTTTTGCGTGACTACAACTCAGGTAGGAAACAAGTTGATTTCATGGTTTAGGTCAGGGTTAGGCTTGTCTACGGTACAAAATCGAGGACAGTCGTCCCCGCTCCAAACATCAGTTCTTCAACATGGCGTGGACTTCTTTGTCTCTTCTCGTCCTCATCACATCTGCCCTGTTTTATGCCAAACTTCCTTGGCGCCATGACGAATCGACCGCAGACTTGAGTGTTCACCTGCTGTACAGCGGTGCTGCGTTGGACGAAACCCTTGGCGAGCCGTTGTACAACATCGACAACAATCAATGCTACCTCGAGCCTCGGATACGCGCCGAGACCATTGGATTCTTAGTAAAGAGCGTGGTCACCTTCATACTGTAGACGTCCAATCAACCTTTGACTCCATCATAGAGCAGGGACCCACTCATTATTATGGTCGCTTCTTCTGCTCTGAATCACTCTCTACACTGCTGCTACTAGGGTCTGAGTCGAGTTTACTCGGAGTGTCATAGTCATTGCTATAAGGCTCCACAAACATGGCAGACATGGCAACCCCAAACACCAGAGTACAAGCGCCAACGCTTCCTCCCACTCCCATACCTGCATATTGGCTAACTGTGTCGGCAACTTCGCTACTCAACCCGACGTAATTCCTGCCTATATGCCCAACAATTTTAGCGGTGAACCAACTGCTTGGACGATAAGCAAGCACAGCAAGTCCAACTGAGCCCATGCACATTGTGGCGTAGATACTGTTCAGCATCAGCTTTCTCTTCATGGCTTTCTTGTCATCCTCTTTCGAGGTTGAAAATAACGTCACTCTGGTTTTAAGCACCGCAGAGCTGCGCAGAAATGAATACTGGGGCCGAATGTTTGATCGAAATACAGAAATCATGCGAGGTAAAGAAGGGGGGGGGGGCATGTAACGTGTTAGAATCCTAGTCCAATCACTCCTTTTCCATGTAATTTTAGGTTGTCTATCGAGCTATTGTTGTTGTTGAATGAAAGGAACGTTCCCAGTTCGCGCCTGCCCGAGACGAGTCGACAGAAGAAGAGGGGGGACACGATGATGACGACAGACGACGAGGTGACCAGAGGTGCAGGAGAAGCACCTCCAATCTGCTGTATCCCATATCTTTGGAAGTCCATCGCTTTGTGGTCTGTTAGGCCTTAGCCAGTTCACAATTCGGATCACTGACCAAAAGGAAAGTGTTCTCCAAAGTCTAGAAATGATGCAAGCGTTGATTCTGTCGGTGGCGTTGATGGCCATTCTTCTTGGGGATAATGGTTGTCGCGGTGAAAGTCTTCGCCACGTGGCCAGGGGCAAGGGAAAGTCAAACCATGATAAGTTTTGGCAGGCAGTTCTAACGTCGGATGGTGCGAAACTGTCTTCCGCAGTCCAAGCAACGTCTTCGGATCAGAATTCTGATTCGACTTATTGGTTGGTAAACACGTACTACGATGGTGCGTCTGGTTCTCCATGCCAAGGGTCTCCGATTACGGAGACATGGATATCTTCTGCGTTTTGTTATCGAACCGGTGTAGCAAGTTCTTTCAGATTCACGTGCTCATCAAGTAAGGAAGATCCATTGACAGGGACTCAATGATGTTAACGTCTCATCTGCAATGTCTTGCCTTCAGACAACGTGCTCACGAGATCTGAATACTCGGACGCGACTTGCACTACCGTGACCAACACTGAGACCGGGACGGTTGGAAACTGCGAGATCAATGACACGGACGACGACGGGTATTTGGCTGATAATGGTGCATGGGATTGGAACAAGTTTTCCTGTCGTCAAGGATACCCTACCAGCTTTACTGGGGACGCCGCCCTCTCTCGCGGGTACGATTAGATATTCACATGTGTACGTATGAGAGCGCTTTGTTTGACTTCGATGCTGTTGCTTTGTCGGTTTGATTTCATAGCGTCTACTTGGGCAGCGAGTGCTCCAGTGAGAGCTTGACCACTTATCAAACTGGCTACGTTGATACGTGCTACACGAACTATGATGGCACGGCTTATTCTTCATTTCAAGTGATCGATGAGTATCGTCTGGACTATAATGGGTCTAATTGTGTCGGTGCGAATGTCACTACAGTTCAATATTTGTCTACTACGTGTCAGGTGGATGGAACCCAGGCCGTCGTTCTATTCACTTTTAACGACGATCAGTCTACCAGTGGTGGTGGTAGTAGCGCGCTGTCAGATGCGGGTCGACTGGCCATTGGCATTGTCCTCAGTTTCGTTGGAGGCGTTATACTTACCCTTGTCGTGGTGTATGTGTGGGTACAAAATGTGCGTAAGGCGCCGTTGAGTCAACAAAATGACAAAAATGGTGCTCAGCTGTAAACGATCGTCGTTGGTCATTTTCTTCTTCTTCTTGTCGCTTATCGTTGGGCCAGATATCACTACCCACTCGCAGAATGTCCATTGCGATGTGATGTAAGATGTGGATGCTTGATCCATGTTTGGATATCATGCCGAACGATAGCGAAAAGAAAAAGAACGGTTCGTTTCTGCAAGCTGCTCCTCTTATGTCATCTCCATCTCAATATACCGGGTTCCTCGTGTTTTTACTGCAGGTTTCTCTTGAAATCGTGCTTTTTTTGTGGAACCCGTCGAATGTTTTATTTGTTTTTATTTCATTTGCGCCGTGCTTTCAGTATTGCTCGCTTCTACTCCAGATCCTACATTTTGTACTTCATTATAAGTCGCTGCCTTCTTCTTCCTCCTCGTCTCGGCTTCCATTACAGGGCACATACGATTGTGCAACGTACAGCAACAGTGTCATCCGTCATCCACAGAAAGGGTCACACAGAAAGCGTCACCGATGGTCAGTTATAGTCTGCACCGAAGGGAGTTCTCTATCAATACCAGGTGTGTATCGTTCCTTCAGTTCCTCAGTCAAAGCATCATCAAGCAAAATAAAATTTTCATAAGGTCTTTCAACAATAGCGAACACAATTCCCCCCATTTCGCATACAATCAAAAGACTCTACTCTTCCAACTGCGTACAAAGAGAAAGTCATTGTTGCACTCAACAACGCTTTGTGATAGTGATTGGTTAGAAGTTCTCTGACTCCTTCGGCCCTTCGCAAAACCCGTCGCCGACGGTCGCTTAGGCGTTTTGTGTAACTCTGTGCAGTTGGGCAGTTGGGTGCAACCACTGGACCACTCGTTGGCGAGAACGGTCCATGGATAAGCCAAGCATGGTCTGTTATTGCAAGAGCATGACGCGCTTCAAGACAACTGACGGAGACAGTCATTCTGTGTTGCACTTGTTTGTTCGCTGGGTTCCTGTCACTGAATCCGCCGCGAGATAAAAATGATTGGACCGTTCGACAACGAAGGCAAGAAGCGGCCACGCGCCTTGAGCGAAAGCGAGCCCACGAACGGCGCCTCTGTGGCCGTTCCATCATCTTCGTCCAAGAAGTTGAAGGCGAAGAAATCGAGAAAGGAAGATGTTCCCGCAGATGTCAGTGAATCGAACGACAGCGTCGTGGCGACCTCGCGAGGAGGTGAAGACGAAGTACCTTTGGGCAAACGATTGGAGCAGTTGTCCCGACAAATGGCGGCTTTGGAACAAGAGCAGGACCGCGAGGGCAACAACAATGTCAGTAAAAACGCCACCGGTCCGTCGGCCGACTCACTGGTGACGCTTTTGGATCAAGCCTTGCAGTCCGGAGACGCCGCGTTGCTCGAGCAATGCTTCAACTACACAGACTTGGACGTCATCGACACCACGACGAAGCTTTTATCGACACATCGTGTGCTGAAACTGTTGAAAGTCCTGGTAGCAAAGTTCGAGAAGCGTCCGTCGCGCGGCCTGTTGGTCACCCGCTGGATCTCCTGCATCTTGAAGAACCATTTATCGTATTTAATCACAGTACCCGACTTATCCGTGCAGTTGGCCGGCTTGAATCAAATGTTGGAGCAACGCTTGCAGGCGTACACGCGCTTGTCGTCGTTGGCGGGACGCCTGGACCTGTTGATGTCGCAATTATCGTCGAAGAAGATCGCCGGACAGCTGGACAACGGCCACGAAGGTCTGCAGCCGAAGGCGGTGTTCCAGGATTAAGCGGATAGGCTCGCGTAGAACCCTGTAGATTAATGCGTCTATGTGTACCTAATTGATTTCATAATTCACTCTCCAACTGCACCTCATCTCTTCTCGCTCTGTTTTGATCTGACTTGTTGGCTGACTATGGTTCACAGATGATAGGTTTACGATGCGCTCATCTCTATCGGACCATGAACAGATGTACCGACGGCGATTCTGGCGTGGTGTGAAATAATGAAGCCCCAAATTGACACCACATGTTAATAGCCGATCGCAACAAAATTCGCCAACAAGAGCAAAAGAACAAAAGAAGTGAGACAAGAAGAGGAGTAATTAGACTTCATGTTATCAAACTCAATTAGGTACACATAGACGCATTAATCTACAGGGTTCTACGCGAGCCTATCCGCTTAATCCTGGAACACCGCCTTCGGCTGCAGACCTTCGTGGCCGTTGTCCAGCTGTCCGGCGATCTTCTTCGACGATAATTGCGACATCAACAGGTCCAGGCGTCCCGCCAACGACGACAAGCGCGTGTACGCCTGCAAGCGTTGCTCCAACATTTGATTCAAGCCGGCCAACTGCACGGATAAGTCGGGTACTGTGATTAAATACGATAAATGGTTCTTCAAGATGCAGGAGATCCAGCGGGTGACCAACAGGCCGCGCGACGGACGCTTCTCGAACTTTGCTACCAGGACTTTCAACAGTTTCAGCACACGATGTGTCGATAAAAGCTTCGTCGTGGTGTCGATGACGTCCAAGTCTGTGTAGTTGAAGCATTGCTCGAGCAACGCGGCGTCTCCGGACTGCAAGGCTTGATCCAAAAGCGTCACCAGTGAGTCGGCCGACGGACCGGTGGCGTTTTTACTGACATTGTTGTTGCCCTCGCGGTCCTGCTCTTGTTCCAAAGCCGCCATTTGTCGGGACAACTGCTCCAATCGTTTGCCCAAAGGTACTTCGTCTTCACCTCCTCGCGAGGTCGCCACGACGCTGTCGTTCGATTCACTGACATCTGCGGGAACATCTTCCTTTCTCGATTTCTTCGCCTTCAACTTCTTGGACGAAGATGATGGAACGGCCACAGAGGCGCCGTTCGTGGGCTCGCTTTCGCTCAAGGCGCGTGGCCGCTTCTTGCCTTCGTTGTCGAACGGTCCAATCATTTTTATCTCGCGGCGGATTCAGTGACAGGAACCCAGCGAACAAACAAGTGCAACACAGAATGACTGTCTCCGTCAGTTGTCTTGAAGCGCGTCATGCTCTTGCAATAACAGACCATGCTTGGCTTATCCATGGACCGTTCTCGCCAACGAGTGGTCCAGTGGTTGCACCCAACTGCCCAACTGCACAGAGTTACACAAACATTCACTGCCAAACCCAATCTCCCCAAAACCTACCGTCGTTCAGCACCCCGTACACGTACTCCATCCATACTGTATTCTAGTACAAAGGAGAGAACCAGCTTAGATAGAATATTGAAAGGAGAGAGGACAACGCTTGTAGAGGTTGAAGTGTCAGATACAAATCATTGATGAGTGGATTGTCCCGGCGCATGTATGTACGCAGTTTTTAGTGAGTCGTTGGTGGGCACAAACACATTGCCCTTAGAGTCTTATCGTTGTTCAATTACGGAGAATTCTACTCTTGTTTAATTCGCAATAAAATGCATGAGTGATTCATAAACGGCTTGGAAATAAAAGTGATGATTTGCTCGTCGGCAAGAGCAAAGAGTGCAAAGAGGACAGACACCGAAAAGGTTCGCCCACATTCACAAACAACAAACAATCCGTTGCTTTCTAATACAATACCTTTCGTCCCGTCCAAATAAAGCTGAGCAACAGGAGGGAGTATGGTCCTTACTTTAAGTGACTCATGATGTCGAAGAAGAGATCCGCCTCATCTTCGACAGAGGCAACTTGACACTCGACAACCACTCCCTGCGTGGCCATTTTCTGAGGAATAAGATCTCGGAACTTAGCCATCATTCCTTCGTTGATGCTGCTGAAGACTTTGTCGTCAACACGTGACTCGACGGTGTCCTTTAGTCCCAACGATGTGGCAGCAACCAGCAAAGTCGAGAAGTTTGTGGCGAATTCTTCACCCTTCGCCGACAGAATCAGCTGAAGAGTGTCCACGTCTACGACTTGAACACGAATGACCACGAATGGGCCGTGTTGAAACTTGACTTCCATGTCTGCCTCAATGCCAAGCTCAGAAGTGGCACTGTGAACGCCATCGATCAACTTCTCAGCGAGGTTTTCAACAATCTTGTCGTCCGAAATCAATTTGTTGGCAGCAAATGCTGCAGCTCTCCCAAAAATTCCACTTCCGGCCTTTTCAGCCACTTTACTTGCCACCACTTCATCTTTATTCAGCAACGTAACATTCAAGAAAAACGGTTTGCATCGACGAACGGATCGTTGATCAACGCTTTCCGCACTGTTCTTGCGTCCTCTTCCGTCCATGTTTGCCAATAGGTTTAAGGGATACTTGAAGGCGATAGTAGAGGCATTCAGTTGTGACCTATATTCTAATTCGTGCCTTGTCCGTGTCGTCTTTGTCCTATTCCCTTCTGATGAAAATCTTCTCAGAGCTCTCTGCTCACGCCTCGACCAATACAGTACACACTTTCCCAGAGTAACTACTTAGTATACTTGATTGTAAGGAACTAAGTTGTACGTACACATGCCACAACAGGAACAGGTGTGATGACCCCTCCTCCTCCTCATACATGGCATTTAGTGTACCAGTTACAACGGTGTATATTGTGTCAACAAAGAAGATTTCAACAGCAAAGCGGAAGGGGGGATTGCTTGCAACCGAACCCTTCGCTATTTTTGTTGGGGGTCTCGTTTGGTGGCCGTCATCATACCGTATTCCATCAGCCCACTACGAAACGACTGGTGCATACGCACGAGAGTCAATCCATCACGGAAACATTTCCACCACAATCGGGGACGACCAAAGACGGGCCATGGATCAAAGATACCAACCCAAATCGAATGCAACCAACTGGTAATCGTTTGTTTGGTCCAATCCGCCGTCTTCACGTGTGCCAAGTGACCGGTGCCTTCCATCAACTTGGCATACGCATCAATCGAAATGAAAAACGGATGCGTCCATTCGGAATACAAGAAATTCAACATGCGTTGCTCCTTCTCATTGAACGGACGGTTGGTATCATCCCGTTGGCACCAGGTGGCAATGACCACTTTCCCGCCTGGCTTCAACACCCGCGTCATTTCTTCCACATACTTCTTCTTGTCTGGCATGTGTTCACCTGATTCACAAGCCCATACCAAATCAAAGGAATTGTCTGGAAAGGTCATGTTCAAGGCATCCATGACCCGAAATTCTGCGTTGACGACATTTTGTTGCGCCGCCAATTCAGCGGCGCGTTTCGCTTGGACAGGTGACAAGGTAATACCCGTCACCTTGGCGTTGGTACTGCCAAACTTTTTGGCCAAATACCGTGACGTGCCACCGATACCACAGCCGACATCCAGCACTTGAATGGGCTTCGCCGGTGAGGCATCGAACTCGGAGAACTTCAACATTTCGTCGACGAAGTCGAATTTCGCCTGAATGAAGTTTTTCGGCGGCGGTAGAAGATCGTGGGAGTTACGCTCTTTGTCCCTGTATAGGTGCAAATGGGGGGGGGGCAAGAGCATGTCAGATATACATCCAATTGCGGTGATGACGGCTGGTCTGTCAGTCAGTCTTACCCGTAGTACCCCAGGTGGATGTGCTCGCCCCAGTAGTGCTCCAAGATGCCCTCCTGTGTCGTCACGCGACCCAGCAAGGTGAAATAACGGCGAAAACATTTGTACAAGAGGGTGAGAGGGTCACTTACGGATGACCAGGCGTCGTACTCGCGACCCACCGAGTTCTCGTCCTTGTTGTACGTTCGCGACGGTGTCCACAGCATTTGGTCGGCCCATCTTCACAGCAACAGCCACATCACACACAAGCTACGACGACAAACATCGCTGATCCAATGAACTTACTTGATGAGAAACGCGACGGCGGCAATGATACTAATCCCGACGCCCGGGGAACTCAGCCAAGAGTCGGCGATCGCTGAGGTATTGAAGAGATCGACCATATTAATGCGACAGCAGCAAACGATTGCAAGATAATATCCTCACCCTTCGACGAGTGAAGCGACTTTTCGTTATTGTGCGCGATTACTGCAGTTGATCGCCCTACTGAGGTGGCCTTCTGTGATCCGCCAAGGACGGGAAGCTTGAATCCTCGTGGGGAGAATGCTACCACTCCTAGCTGCGGCAATGCTAGCCAGAGAATCATGCACAATGTTCGACGCATTGGATCTTTTCGCCTACTATAGCAAGAAAAATCGGATGTGAAAGTGCTTATTCGACTTTAGTTTGCATCGGTTTTTGGTTTGTTGATCGATCGCGAGCCGCCGCCGCCGTCAGACGCATCGACACCCTTTCGCCGTCATCGTCCTCTTGTCACTGCACACGACGACGACGGCGGCGATGCCTACCCGCGCTACCAACGGACGGTTCTCTTCGGTGACATCGGTTGCAGACGCCTTGTTCAGATTGTCTGTCCCACCCATATTTTTTGAAACGCCCTCGTGATCAATTTGAACCGGCCGCCACCGCGGCGAACGAATCGATTCGTTGGCCTCGAACTGGAACAAGGGGCAAGGGGCCTCTCTCACGAGAGAAAGACTTTAGTCAAAATCCCAACCTGTTTATATTTATTGAATTGACAGATAACCCCCGCACCCCCCTGGTGGATATATTTTTTTGTCCGTTGTGAAAGCGTTTTGTTGCCAGAAACCGTGCACTGATTCGTGTGGGAGAAAATATGGACGACGACGAACTGGCAGGTGCTGTTTCTTCCTGTGCCATTGATGGTTTGGCTATATTATGGTAAGTATAGTATGTATTTGTTTCAATGAAGGCGCCTGGTTCCGTCCTAATGGAGAGGCCACAACTTCTTGTAGCAAGCGCGTATCCCCCGGTGGATCGTTTTTCCCCGATGGAGCAGAGGTGGACGAGTTAACGGCGAAGATCTTGGCGGGCGAAGCGTCTAAATCTGATTTCGACACCCCCTCCTCGTCGGGAACCGTCTGGGCCGCCATCGTTCGTGCGGCGCAGTCGTTCAAACTCAGTCAGTACTTCGTCGACAGCGCCCAGGACATGTCCAACATCCCCGTCCATTTCAGTCGCTTCATTGGCGCATTCATCTCTACCTTTGAAGTGGTTCTGGACATCGTCCCCGCCGAGATCGAAACGCTCGTCTCCGACGTGCAGACGCTCTTTGTCCCGCCGAATTCCCCCGAACGCGTCGACGACAAAGTCGTCCAACTGCTACGCGAGTACAAAGACTTGTTCCCTTACTCGTACATGTTCAATCGACGCAGTGGCAAGTACCCCAAGTCGTCGTTTGACGTCGTGAACCGCTACTACAAGATGCGGCAGAGCATGAACAGCCACTCGCTCGGCAGCGAAGACGACGACCGGTTCAAAGACGACGGCGACGACGATACGCTCGGCGACAGTTTCACCCCCGAGAACTTCCCCGACCTTCTCACGCCCACCATTCTGCCGCTGAAGCCGTTCTCCCATCACGTCGAGGCCCACCACCATGGCAGCAGCGCGCCGCCACCGACTCGTGGCGCCGCTCGCGACTACTCCGACGCCGTGCAGTACTCCCCCACCTCCGCCTCCGCCGCGGCCGCCGCCGCCGCCGCAGCTGCCTCCTCCTCCAGCAACAGCAACAGCAATAACAGCAGTAGCGCCGGTAGCAGCCTCCATCGCGGCGGTGGCGGGCCCAGCGACGCGTCGATCAGCGACATTCGCCACGTCGACCCCGACGGCATCCCCTACACCCCCGACGGCGCCTCCATCCTCGACGCCTACTACCACAACTTCGCCACGCAGCCGCCGCTGGTGGAGGAAGACGAAGAAGACTCCGACGAGGACCAGCCGTATTTCCCGCAGCGGCGGCCGGTGCGACGTGTCACGCGGATGAAGCGTAGCCACCACCACGGCGCCGGCGCGGGCGGCGGTGGCGGCGGGGCGAGCAAACTGACGCGCCGCCGACCCTCCGACGAAGACCGTAGCAGCGCCACCGTCGCCAACACGACGTCCAACGCGGCGTTGTTGAGCGGCGGCAGCGGCGGCAGCGGCAGCGGCAAGGCCGTGGCCTCGTCGTCTGTCGGTGCCGCAGCTGCTACAACCGCTGCCGGTGGCGCAGCGGGGCTGGGCAACAGCCTGCGGCTGTCCACCAAGACGGTCACGTTTGCGGCGGAGAACGAGTACCAAGAGGTGGCCGCGGCGGCGGTGGCGGGCCCCGCGGGGCCGCTGCTGGACGACAGCCTCGACGGAGACGAAGACGGCGACGGCGACGGCTACGGCTACGGCTACGGCTACGGCGGTGGGGCGCGAGGGGGCGCCGCGGTGAACAGCAGCCAACAGTCGCTGTCGTCGCAGGAGAGCGATGACGCGTTGACGTTTCTGCAGCGCGAACAGCGCGTCACAACGACCACGACGACGACGACGACGACGTCGTCGGGGGCGGCCGCTCGCAGCGGTGGCGGTGGCGGTGGCGGTGGTGGAGGGGCGGCGAAGCGCCTGCCGAACCGCTACGGCCTCGTCGAAGATGACGACGAGGACGACGAGGACGGCAGCGACACCGGTGGCCGCCGTGACGGCAGCGGTGGCGGCGGGGCGAGCGCGGTGACCGCGTTCGACCTGGAGCACGACGACGACGACGACGACGACGGGGGCAGCGGCGGGCGCCATCGCCGCGCGACGGCAGCATCGAGTCGCGGTGGCCCAACCGCTGCGACTGCGGCTGCGACTGCGACTGCGGCTGCATCGGCGGCGCTGCCTCGCTCGGCGTCCGGTTCCTGGGCCCACAGCGGTGGCGGCGGCGGCGGCGGCGATCGTCGCGTCAATCCGCTCGACGCCCACCGCGGCCACGGCAGCGGCGGCGACAGTGACGACAGCAGCCTCGAGCTCAGCGACGGCGGGCACAGCGGCGGTAGTGGCAGTGGCAGTGGCGGCGGACGTCGCTCGCGTCGTCGCGATGGCAGCGGGCACGACGACGACGACGACTCGAAGTCGTCGCTGACCGCGTCGCCGGCCCCCGCCGCCGCCCCCAGCGCCACCGTCACAGCGCCGAAGTACCGCAACCCGCTGAACGCGACGCTGGAGGAAGAAGAGTTCCGCCGCCAGCGACAGGCGACGACGAAGACGACGGCGGCGGCGGCGGCGGCGACGTTGAACCGCTACGACCGCGACGACGACGACAACGATGGCGACGACGATGACGCGGCCAGCGGGCGATCGCAGCGGTCGCGCGCGTCCGATCCGTGGGCCACCGCCGCTACCCGTGACGCTGGCAGTGGCGCCAGTGGCGGCAGTGGCACTGGCGGCGGTGGCGGTGGGTGGGCGACAGCGAAGCCCGCCGCGTCGTCGTCGTCGTCTCGTTCGTCGGCCGCGTCGGCCGCGGACGTCTCGCCCGTCTCGTCGCCGTACGACCGCGGCGTCCTGCCCGCGCGCCGGCCCTTCACCTACGAGCGCCACTACGACGACTTCGTCCACCGCGACGCCGCCGCCGCCCACCGCCGCGACGGCGACGGTGACGATGCGCCGATCTTCGCCGACCAGCTCGACCCGCGGCTCTTCCAGCGACAGCCGCCGCCGCCGCCGTCGCAGGAGGCGGAGGCGGAGGACCCGCGACGGGCGCAGCTGAAGGACCATCTGCGACGCTTCAAAGCGACGCGAACTGCGAAACCGTCGCAGCCGCAGTCGCCGCCGCAGCAGTCGCCGCCGCCGCCGCACGAGACGCGGCCCTCGTCGCGGTACTTCGCACCGGAGTTCCTCATCCACCGCCGCCAGTACCTCCTCGACGAGGCGGCCCAAGCGGCGGCGGCGGCCCAAGCGGCGGCGGCGGCGGGCTACGACCACGACCGCGACGACGACGGCCACGACGCCGCCGGCGGTCGCAGCGGCGGCGGTGGCGGTGGCGGTGAGTCGGTGGCGGAGTCGATGCGCGAGGCGCACGTCATTCGGCGGTCGCTGGAGACGTGGCGCACGCACTTCGCGCGGCCGGAGGAGCTGCTGCGCGACTGGCACGAGAGCCTCGCCCCCGACGGTCGCTTCGGTGGCGACGGAGGCGACGGCGACGAACGCGACGGTGGCGACGGTGCCGCGGAGGGGCTGCCGACGCTGCGGCGGGTCGCCAGTCTGCGTCTGCCACCGACGGCGGCGTTGGCGTCGGCGTCGGTGGCGGCGTCGTGGGACTCGACGACCGGCGGCGGTGGCGGCGCGTCGCAGCGGCGGCGAACGAAACCGTCGACGACCGGCGGCGGCGGCGGCGGCGGTGGCGACAGCGTCGCCTCGTCGGCCGCGTCGCTGTCGCTGGGCCCCTCCGCCGGTGGCGGTACCGCCGCCGTCTTCGCGAGTCGCGAGGCGGAGGAGCTGTGGCACATGCAGCGGCTGCGGCAGTCGTCGTCCTCCGTCGTGCTCGCCAGTCTCAACCACCCGCCGCTACTGCCGCTGTCGTCTGCTGCGTCGGTGTCGGCGTCGGTGTCGGCGTCGGTGTCGCAGCAGCCGTTTCAGGAGCTGCCGCCGCAGGAAATGGTCGCGCTGCCGCCGCGGAGCGAGTTCGGCCGGGCGACGGGGGTGATCCTCGAGGGCCACCTGCTGAAGAAGTCGACGAGGAACTTCATCAACCGCTGGAAGAAGGTCCGTGCCGTGTGTGTCCCTCTGTGTCTGTCTGTCCGTGTGTCTGTCCGTGTGTCGCACTGTGTCTCGGTGTGTCACACTGTGTCTCGATGTGTCGCGCTAACGTCTCTCCCTCTGTGTCTCTGTGTGTCTCTGTGTGTCTCCCTCTGTGTCGCTGTGTGTCTCTGTGTGTAGCGGTATTTCGTGCTGCGGGAGTCGTCGCAGTGTTTCTGCGAGTTGTGGATCTACGGCCAGGCGCTGGAGGCGGCGTGGGGCACGGTGCCGCTGCGGCCCAAGGCGCGCATCCCCGTGCTCGACATCGCCCAGGTCGCCGCGGTGGGCGGCGCCAACGCGGCCCAGGCCAGTCGCGAGATACACCTCACCTTCCAGGCGTTTCACCCCGCCGGAGCGACGGGGCCCGCGTCCGCCGAGCGGCGCAGCGGCGGCGGTGGGCTGTTCTCGCGGCTCTTTTCGTCGTCGTCGTCGTCAGCGGCGGCGGCGTCGCGGTCTCCGTCTCCGGCGGCGGGCGCGGCCGCCATGCGGCGCAGCACAGGCCACATCAGCAGCGGCGGCGGCGGTGCGGTGCCGCCGTTGACCGCCGATAGCCTCGCTGCTGCTGCCGCTGCCGCCGCGTCGCATCGGACACCGTCGCCATCGCCGTCGCTGCCACCGACGGTGCCGCGTCGGACGCAGTCGCTGCGTCTGTCGTCGTCCCAACAGCCGCCGCAGCCACCGCAGCCGCAGCCGCAGCAGCAGTGGGAGACGGGGTCGGCGCACAGTTCGCAGAGCAACGGGTCGTCGGTGGAGTCGTCGGGCGAGGCGCGGCCCGGCTACTACGGCGACGTGGTGCGCGACATTTTCCTGCAGACGGAGACGGCCGAGCAGCGCCTGCTGTGGCTCATCGCCTTGACCAAAGCGGTGCAGGCTGCCCGCGAACAAGAGGCGCAGTGCCAACAGCTCGACGACGAGGCCTGGCACCGCTACGAACAAGAACTGCAACGTCATCTACAACTTCAACCGCAACAACAACAACTGCAACAACAAGTGCAACTTCAACAACAACTTCAACCACCACCACCGCAGCACCAGTAACGGTGGGTGGGTGCAGCACTGGCGGTGGTTTGTGGCGGTAGCGGTGTTTGTGTGTGTCCTGTATATAAATGGAATAAATAGAGAGAGAACGGTGTGTCTGTGTGTTGTGTGTGTGTGAGGCGCTGTGGGCGGCTGGCTCTTTCGGGTTGATCGCTGTTACTGGTGGCGGGGGAAGAGGTACATTCGCAGTGGCGGTAGGAGAAGTACCGAGCCAGAGGGGGCAGGGACAGCAGAGGCAGAGGCAGGGGCAGGGGCAGGGGCAGAGGCTGCAGCGTGTGCCACAGACAGAGACAGCAGACAGACGGACGGATGGGACGGGGACGGAGGGACGGATGGCGGTGGGCCACCGACGATGACAGCGACAGCCGCCGCCGCGCCACAACAAAAGAGATGGAGCGGTCCTCGTAGGCAGCGCAGCGCCTGCCTCAGAGGCGGTTGAGGTTGGGCTGGTAGGTGTCGGGGCTGCGGAAGGCGTTTTGGCTTTGCAGTCGGTTGTCCCACTGCAGCACGAAGACCGACGGGCGGTCGGCCGCCGCGGGCGCCACGAGCAGCCGCGGCCAGAGGCTGTACAGACGGACCAGCGCCTGTTCGAGGTACGCCGGGTGGGTCGTGGGCCGCAGGATGTTGTCGCGCGTGCGGCGGTTGCAGCGGAGCCAGTTGTGCAGCGCGCGCCACAGCGCCGGCGGCACCACCACCGCCGCCTCCCCCTCCGCCTCCTCCGTCGCCTCCTCAGGGGCAGAGGCGGCGGTCAGGACGGGGCCGAAGACGCGGGCGATGTCGGCCAGCGAAATGGCGTGTCCGGCGATCGTGTGGCGCAGGAGCACCACCAGCTGCAGCTGCACGAGACAGGGCACACCCCACCGCCACCGGTTGTTAGACAGACAGACAGACGATGGCACTGCAATGCGACACTAACGAACGTACCGTGAGCGAGCGCAGCAGGTCGGCGAGCACCGCGACCCGCAGCATGTCGCGTTGGTCGCCTGACAGCGACGTCGGCGCCCGCGCGAAGAACGCCGCGGCCAACGCGTCCACCGTGGGCTCCTCCTCCTCCTCCTCGTCCCCGCCGCTGTGGCCGCTGCCACCGCCACTGCCGCTGCCACCGCCGTCGCCACCGCTGCGGCTGAGGCGGCTGTGGTCGTCGCTGCTGTCGTCGTCGAAGGCGGCGGCGAGGTCGACGTAGCCGGGGAACCGCTGCGACTCGCCGCTGTGGCCCGCGGTCGCCGACGGTGGCGACGGGCGGCGAAGACGTCGCGACGGAGACGTCGACGCTGAGGGCGGCCGCTGTGTCTCGATGGCGTCGGGGGCGGCGTCGAGGTCGAAGGGCAGCGGCGGCGGCGCGTCGCCCCAGTCGCCGCTGAGGCTGTTCGGCGTGCACCCGCCGGTGGAGTCGGGCGTCGCGTGGCGGCTGCTGCCCGCGTCGTCGCCGCCGTCGCTGTCGCCGCCGTCTCCGTCGTCCTCGTCGCGGTGACGAGGCGGTGTCCCCGCCGCAGCGGTGGTGGCAGCGGCAGCGGGGACGGGGCTCCACTGTTCGCGGCGGAACTGCGCCTGCAGCGCCTGCAGCTGCGCCGACGTCAACGACCCGTTCGCAGTGCCCGCTCCAGCGCCAGCCGCCGACGCGACAGCAACCGGCGCAGACGACGACGTCGCTGGCCGCGGCGGTGGCGGTAGCGGCGGTGGCGCGGGCGCGTCGAAGATCGGCGGCAGATCCGGCCGGGCGAAGCGGTCGAACTCGACGTGTCGCCAGGCCAAAATCGACTGTCGCTGGTGCTCGCTGAGCCACTGACTCGGCAGCGGGACCACGACGTCCGTCGCCCCTGCGGCGGTGGCGGCAGCGGCGGTGGCCCCGTGGGCGGCGGTTGCCCCTGTGGCCTCGGTCTCGCCGTCCCAGAGGCTGGACGCGTGCGTCGGCACGGGCAGCGTCGCGTAGCGCTGGGGCTGGAAGACGCGCACGAAGATGTCGAGGCCCAGGTGCAGGTGCACCGACACACGCACCATCGTCTGCGCCCGCGGCCGGCGGCCCAGGCGACGGTGACGGTGACGGCGACGGTGACGAGGGCGCGTCGCAGACGTCGTCGTCGTGATGGCACCGGCGGACGCGAACGAGTCGCCGTCGTAGCCGTAGCCATCGCCGGCGCTGTGGCCGTCTCCGTCGCCGTCCCCGCCACTGCCACCGCCACCGTCGCCGTCGGTGTCGTGGTCGTCGCGGTGGTGGCGGCCGCCACCGACGGTGCTGTCGCCGTCGGTGTCGCTGTCGCCGACGAAGAGGCGCGCGGCTTGTGCCTGCGCCTCTTGCGCCAAGAGTCGCGGCTTCCGCGGCGGCTCCGTGGCGGGGACGGTCCGGCGGTCGTCCTCGGCGACGAGGCCCTGCGAACGCGCCTGCAGCCCCAGCGGACGCACGCGCCCCGCCGACACCGGCCGCTTCGGCTGCGCCACCGTCGCCGTCGCTGTCGCTAAGGTAACGGTCGGTGCCGCAGCCGTAGCACTCACGGGGGAGACACTGCGACGCAGCGACGTCACCTGCGCCGGAGCGTAGACCGCCGCGGCGGAGACAAACGACGCCTGCGACCGCGCGCCGCCGATTTGCTGGTGCGTCGTCTCCAGCGGACGCACCGGCGGCGAATAGTACCGCGTCGTGTGCGGCGAGCCCTGCGGCGGCTGCGGCTGCGGCGGCTGTCGCTGCGACGGCGACGGGGACAGCGACGGTGACGGTGACGGTGACGTCGCCCGCGACGCGGCCCGCGACGCGTGCGACACTCCGCCGCCCCATCGCTGCGGTGGCTGTGACTGTGACCGCGACGGTGGCGCGGCGTGTGCGTGTGCAGGTGGGGGCCCCGTGCGCCGCCCCTGTCGCAGGGCGCCCTTCGGCACGCGACCCGCCAGCGCGTAGATCCGATACGGCGCGTCGCGGAAATACAGCCGAAACCGCCGCTGCACCACTTTCTCGTCTTTGTCGCGGTTCACCGAGCGATCGAAGCCCATCTGCGTCACCGTCGCGACCTGCGCCCGTATCTCCTGAAAGACGTGGGCGTATTCGCGTAAGAAGCGACGACTCGCCGCGTGCAAACTCGCCGCCGTCGGTGGCACGACCGCGACACTCCCCGCGCTGGCCGCGGACACAGGGCGCCCATCGCCGCCGTCGTCGGTGGCGACGTACTGGTCCAAGATCCACGCGAGCGCAATGGCCGTCTCGGTCGCCGGGCGAATGTTGATGACGCTGTTCGCCGTGAGCTGCAAGAGACGTTGGAAGGCGACGGCGGGACGCGCGTGGACCACCAGTGCCTCGGAGACCGCGCGTTGTTCGAGCACTTCGTCGGCGGTGGCGGTGTCCGGCGTGGTGTACGCCGCCAGGAGAAACGCGTCCATCTGCTGCAGCACCAGCGGCCGCAGCACGGTCGACGACGCCGCGGAGGTGACCGAGGCGGCCGACGCCCTCGATGACCACGGATCAGCTCCGTTGGCCTCTGCTGCAGCTGTAGCTGTCGCTCTGGCGGTGGTGGCGGTGGTGGCCCCCGAGGCATTGGCGGCGGCGGCGGTGGCCAGCGCATGCGACCGCACCGCGTGACAATAATCCGCCGCGAAGCTCATCGCGGGGGCCAATTGTCGGTCGACATACTGCACGACGTACTTGACGAGCTCGTGGTAGATGTCGAGGAAGTCGTGCGGCATCGTCGAGATCGTGTGGTTCTCCAGGAGACTGTGTCGCTTGGCCTGCGCGAGTCGTTGCTGTGCGCGACACTTCTGCGCGTACTCGCGGCCCTTGGCGCCGAAGGACTTCGACCACTCCAACGACTTGCTGCCCGGAATCACGTTGAATAACGTGGTCGCCCGAGAGACGGGGCGGGATACACGCGTCGTACTGGAGGCGACCGAGGCGTTGGAGGACGGTGGGCGCGGTGCTGCCGGCGGTCGCGCGCGGGTGGGCGACGACGACGACGATGGGTGGCCCGCGTCACGAACCGGTGACGTAGACGCTACTGACGCGTCAGCGGGTGCGTATGTGGGATAGGGTCCGTGGGGGGAGGAAGGGTGGACCGTAGAGGCGATGGGTAGTGTCGGTGTCGCTGTCGGTGTCGCGTCGTTCGGTGGACCAGCGCTGACCAGTCGCCGACCCGCCGCCTTTGGGCGTCCCTGCAGACGCTGAGAACTGGATTGGCTACTGCTGGGTGGTGCCATGACAGGGGCGGTGGCGGGTGCAATGGTCTCCGGTCGTTGTCCAGGGGTGCTCATGCGATAATGATGGTCGTGCGGCGGCGGCGGCGACGGACTGCGGGACTCTTGGCGCGGTGAACGCTGCTCGGCGTGAATATCGTCGTAGATCCGCTCCAAAATATGGTTGCGGGTAAAGCGTAGTGCGTCAGAAGACGTTTCTTGTGGACGTCGTGGACTCCGATGCGCATAATCCTTGTGGGTGATGTCCTGCCATTGCTGTTCTCGCATCAGCGCCGACTTGGAACCTTGCGAGGCAGATTTGGGTCGTGGCTTGAGACGATTCAAGGAAGCGGCTCGTAATTGATCGTGGGTGCTCTTCCGAGGATGTGATAAATAGATGATACGTTTCATATCGGCCTTGTACGGGTGCAGCTTCTCGGCGAGTTGCTGCGCATTGCGTTCGATCGCTTCCAATCGTTGTTCCGTGGCATCATTCAATGCGGATACTTTTTTCGTTGTCCTTCGAGATAAATGATGCAAACTGCGATGAATGATTGGAGAGTGTTGCTCTGGAAATTCGACAAATCGATTGTCGGGATCGATGAGGTCGACTTCCTCCGCGAAAAATTGCAAAACAGGATCGATTTCCATTTCTTTAATGCTCCATACTCTCTTGGGTGTCACAATGAACTGAGAAAAGGGGCAGATATTGCAGTCTGATTGGACCAACGTCCTGATGTATGGATTCTTTCGTATGCAAGAATAGCGGTCGTGAGTTGTTGTTGTTGTTTTGGTTACTTTACAGCTCATCAAAGTACAGTAATCGCTACGATCTCTGCCTGGATAGCGTTTAAACCGAAGAAACAAGAGGTGGAGAAATGTACGTGCAGCCGTTTCACGGTGGGAGGGTGGCAGATCGTGCATCACGGATAATTCGAGCATCGGAGCGAGCCGTCTGTTCAAGGCGGAAGCGTTTCCGTTGCTGGTATAGCGTGGTTCCTGTAGTGGCGGGTGCTGTGTCCGGGGGCGTCTCGCTGGGAGGGCTTGGGTCGTCAACTTGGGGTTGTCGGGGTAGGGATCGGTATCGGATGACTGCAGTTACCCCACCAAAGGAGAGCCTCATCCGCAGCGCGCCTGGCTCATCGCCGGTCCCCAGAGGGTGGCGAGTCCGTTTGCGCGTGGTGTGGTTCGATTGGTGGTCGTCGCATGGTCTGGGTCGTTTCCTACCTGCTGTGTTCTCGCGTCTTCGAGTGGTTCCCTCTATTTGTCCAGACGGTCGAGTGTCCAATCCAGTTTGCGTATGCTGTGTTCTCGTGGTCCACGGTTGTAGGAGCGTCGCATTGGTGAGATCGTCGTCAGGATCGGTGTCCTGGACTCCTAGGGCGCGGGAGATTGTGGCGACGAGTGCGGTCCACACTTTGTGAGACTGGGCCATGCTGAGAAGGTGTTGTAGGTCACCCCATTGGTTGAGTTGGAGGCCTACCTTCTGGAGGAGGAGGTGCTTCGTGAGTTGGCGACGTTGAAAGCTGATGTCATCGCCATCATGTCAACGTGCCAATGAAAGTTGAAACGCCTTTTGCGGGTGGGAGAGACGCGGCGGTGTGTGTCGTGTGTCCCTTCGTCGGTCACCACCAAACGGAACAGAAACTGTGGCACGGTCGACGTGTGTCGCCACTCAAACCTCGACGCCTTTGGTTTGGGTGTTTGGGTGCTGCTGGCCTCGTGGATGATGGATGATCGACATCTGCTGGTTTATGCTTTGCAACCCCTTCGACCTTTTTTCCCCCACAATACTTCTCAACATATTGCTTGGCATCGATTAATTAATTAGTTAAATTAAATTAAAGTTTCGACAATGAGGCTACAATGTATCGAAAATACTTATTAATTATGAGGAAGAGAGAACAGTTGGTAAATCAAGCACTGTCACTATCACAGAACATGTCGTATGAAGATTTCACTGTAGTTCGCGCCTGAGGTTGAGTTTGAGCATGGGCGAATGTATCGGATGCACTTCGAGTTCACCGAAGCGAGCGTGCTGTGTCGGTTTCAGAAATAGGGTTACGCCTGCTGGAGATGGCGGGGGATAGGGAGAGCATGGCGATGCTCCGTGCGGAGGGATCGGAGGTGGAGGATCGCGCGGGCGTTTTGCTTTTGGATCACGACACCAGATAGGGCGAGAAAGCGGGAACGGAAGCGGGTCTTGGTTGTGCGACTCATATTGAGAAGGTACTCATGGGTGTCATCGCTGGGACGGCCCGTTGCCTCGAGGGCGATCGGGATCACGGTGAGGTTCAGTCGCCTGTACTTCACGATCTTCTCCTCGGCGCGGTGCTTGCTTGCGGCCCCTACGACTTTGTGGGAATTCGCTGCCTCGCGGTAGCGCGGTGCGGCTGGGTCCGTGACCGTGACATCAAGAAATTGCGGCTGGTTCGCATCGACCGCCTGGAGGACAACGTCCGCGGTGCGGGGGTGGTCAGGCTGGTTGCTGAGGGGGACTTCCACGCGGACGGCGCCCGCATGGGAGAACTTGTCCAATCGCTTGAGCTCACCGGCCAGGGCGTCCCGGAGAAGGTTGTGACGAAGGGTAAGGAAGCCGGCACACATGCGGATGCAGTCCAAAGGGTGGGTCAATTCATGCGTAATGTCCTTTCCACAAACGCAGGTGCATGGATCTCCAGCGTTGGGGTTGTGCGGGAGGGGGTGAAGAAGGCAGCGCAAGCGTAGGGCTTCGAGGAACTCTTCCGGGCGAAAGCGGTAGGGACCGTAGTACTTACCGGAAGCAGAAGC
>SMOI01000290.1:20260-39089 GCA_008000375.1 Poteriospumella lacustris
ACTTTACAATACAGAGACATGTTCGGTCAGGGTTGCTGAACTGACTGACCTGACCAGGTCATCTGACTCTCTCCTCCTGACTCATCGATGTCCTCTCCCTGAACCTTGGAAGGGTTCCATGTTACCACTACACCATTGACGCGATGACGGTCCATGTCCACTTTACAATACAGAGACATGTTCGGTCAGGGTTGCTGAACTGACTGACCTGACCAGGTCATCTGACTCTCTCCTCCCGACTCATCGATGTCCTCTCCCTGAACCTTGGAAGGGTTCCATGTTACCACTACACCATTGACGCGATGACGGTCAATGTCTACATTACGACAGATAGACATGTTCAATTTGGGTTGCTGACCTGACTGACCTGACCAGGTCATCTGACTCTCTCCTCCTGACTCATCGATGTCCACTCCCTGAACCTTGGAAGGGTTCCATGTTACCACTACACCATTGACGCGATGTCGGTCGATGTCCACTTTGACATAGAGAGACATGTTCGGTCAGGGTTGCTGACCTGAAATCAAGTCTCCTCCGGTGACCTCCTGTCTCCTATGTTGTCCATGCCATCATCCACGTCATCAACCATGTCATCCAGGTCATCCATGCCATGGTTTCCATACCATCCATGTTATGTTGTTCGGGTCTTCCAGATCATCCATCCACCACATGGGGCATTCTATTTATACGACGAACTCGTTGTATCCAGAGCCGTCGAGTCCCTTCTCGCCACTGACCTCTATTGCGCAATAGAGGTCAGTGGCGCGAAGGGTCTTGACAGCTCTGGATACTACGAGTTCGTCGGAGTGGCCAGTGTGAATAGAATATGGTGGAAGACCCGGACAACATAACAGGGATGGCGTGGGTAACATTGGCAACATGGATGGCAGCGCTTCAGGAGCGTGACAAAAACGCGGCCGTATGTGGGAGTCTCTTCCACTTACTGCAGTGGCTTGCCCTTGTCGACGTTACTGCACTGCTCAGTCAGAACAGTTGAACACGCAGCGATAGCCGAGCCCCTGTAGTTCAGCTCGAGTGTCTGGCGAGAATCATCGGAGTTGTTTGTCTACGAGCGCGATCATGCTAGTTAATCATCAATGCTAGTTAATCAGAGTCTACATGCTACTTAATCATCAATTTCATCGTCAAGATCATCGATGAAAAAATCCCGCTCATCATCAAAGGTTAACGTGTCGTCTTCCCAATCGTCGAAACGTTCGGGCAGGCCCTCAAGGCGTGCTTGTGTTGACAGATGGGCGACCATTTCGACAAGAGCTGTCAAGTTCGCCGGGAAAGGAAACTTGGAGGCATCAAAGAACATTTCGCATCCCTCATGCTTCAGGGAAGACAGTGCATAGAGTGCCTGTTGACCAAGAAGCGCCTGCGATCGGCGCGGTGTGGTGTACTCGATGGCGTTGGAAAGTTGACGTTGATCGGGGCCACAGAAGCGGGCAAACCATCGAGGAGTGTTAACCATGGCTCGGATGTCATCTCCCGACAGACAGAAACGCAAATGATCAAGCAGCAACTCTTCACCGAGGATGTCTTCGCCCAGCCGCACCGAGAAAACGCCCTTGTATTCGGTCTTCGAAACTTTTAAGCTGAGAGAACGCCCTCCCACACCACCTCCATGACAAATGGCCAAGCGATACACGTTTAAGTCATCGAAGTCTGTGAAAATCTGATGTAGGACTGAAGGTGTCTCAATGGGGATCAACACTGTGGAACAACCCGAAGTACACAGGACCTTGCTCACTTTGACGGGACCAAAATAGTTTTTGGTGCTGGGAATAAACCCTCTTCCACGCCGATTGATAATGGAAAAGAACTTCAGCCCGGCGAGGCTGTGCCTCGGAATTTGGGCGAGGGCGATGAGAATTGAATTCATCACCTCCTTGATCACGGCTGTGCTTTTGTCCGGCCAGCGTTTCCATCGCAACGAGGACTTGCCGGTGGTTGGAGCTCTGAACTTGGCGAGGGAGTTGCTTTGTGATGGAGAAGGTCCCCGAAGCGATGTGACCCGTTGATGGCCCTACCTCGGTAGTGTTCTTCTCTCTCTCTCTCTTGTCACTTATCCTTTGTCACTTGTCGCCGTCCGTGTTGATGTTCCTTATTCGTCTTCGATGGCTTCGGCCCCGAACTAACCTCATGCCCTCATATCGGCATCGTGTGGGCACAGAGAAAGAGAGAGACAGGGTAAGCGTGTCACCTTTCCGCTGGAAACGCCTGATCAAACAGGTCAGCCACACCGAAATGTGTTCTTTGTGTCCACGCACTGCCCACTGCACTGCCCACTGCCCACTGCCCACTGCCCCACAAACCAACAGGCCAGTAATTTAGCGGATCACTCAAATTTATCATTCTCCAAGCAGCGCCTTCTTAACTTCGTGACATGGTTGTGTTATGAAATGACTTGTTTGTGCGCAACTGTTCAAAGGAAAACATGCAGGGTCAGCAATATCAGTCGTACTGCACCAAGTGCAGACAACGCCTCAGTGTTTTCAATGTTTTCGTTAGTTTTCGATGTGTTACAGCGAAGTCTCACTAGCGCACGTGGGTGGGACCAACAAGGGAAACGCCCCCAGTGGTAAAGTGGGCAAGGCTTTCAGTCTCACCCACATACCACTGGGGGGCTTCCACTTGCACACGTCAGGACGCCGTCGGGGACAAGCGGCCGAGAGCGAGACGAGGTGGGGACACCGTCGGTGTCGCCAGTCGCGCGACTGGCAACACGTCATCCCGCCACACCCCTCCGCTCTCTTGCCGCGCGTCCGCCTCTGGCTGGTTACTCATCGATCGGCAGCAAACCGTGCAACGACAGCCCCTCGATGACGTCTCTCGCGGCGGGGAAGCGCTTCATTTGCAATTTGCTGAAGACGAGTTGGTCGTCGAGGTAGACCTCGAAGGCCCCCGTCGCGACCAGCGAGTTCGCGAGGTTGTTCACCATGAACAAGCCCATGAACACCGGCAGCTTGTTGTTTTCCAGTTGCTGCACGAAGTCCGGCACCGGAATGTTGAAGTTGCGCAGCACGTTGGCGCCGCCCACCATCAGGAAGATGCCGCCGAACCACAGGTAGCTCGCGCAGTTGGCGAGGAGCACGGCGTGTTGTGGAGGGGGATACAGCCCTCCCGTGATGCGACCACGCAGCTCAGGGTACTTCGTCTCAAGAAATGCCTTCAGATCGACGAAGTACCGCTGCATTCCTCACGACGTGCAGAACAGCACCGACACCTTACGACTGCCGGCCCCCGCCACAGTATCTCGCCGCTGCTGCTGGTGCAGCGACGGCGGTGCGAATTCGTCCGCCGAAACCATGATGCCACCTCCCTGCGAGGGAGAGAGCTTCAACGACGTGTTGACGTCCTGGATGGCCAACATGATGGCCACCATCAGACAAACGGCCAGGACCAGCCGCTGCATGTCACAATCAGTCGATGCGCGCTCGCAAAGCTCGTCGGCGATGTTGTGGCTGTGCTCCTTCTCTTCAGAGCAGGCCGATTTACCGACAACGGAACCGGTAACTGGTTATGGTGCACCCTACATAGCGACGACTTTGTTCACCTCGGAGACCGCCGCTTGACCGTCGCGCGGAGGCAGCAGCCACCCAGACATGTCAGTGGAGTCTGTGATTTCTGTGGGTATCTGTGTCAGTGCGTACACTTCCTACGCTGTTTGGTGTGGGTACAGCGACAGATCTGCAAATCTTACGTCTGCTGCGTGTACTCCAGCCGGTTCTTGGAGGAGGAGTCTCTTCGGCGCTTCGGCGTCAAAATCGAATCGAGTCACAAGTTTGAGTCATTTGCCCACTGACTTCGGAGGAACCGAGGGTCTGTTGCACTCAAATATGTTGTGAGTTGTTGTGTATGCTCAAGACGCCGCTGTGCAGTGATGGTCTTTCGATTTGTCTTGTGTATTGATTGGCCTGGTGGTGGTTGGAATGGCGGCGATAAATTACGACGATGAATGCCGCCGTGTTCGGCCACACGTACGAAATAACGGACGTGGTGTTTCGATGGACGTTAAGCACCACAATCCATTGGGAATCATGAGCATTAACAGTCGCTTTTATCGCCACCGATGCCGGAGAAATGGCCCCGCCCGATAACGCTTCCTCTACCCTCTTCAGAAGGATATGTACATATACATGGTGGCCAAATCTGTCTCTGTCGGGGCCGGGGCTGATCCATTGAGTCACCCCCACCTCTCGGGGGACACGAGCGAATGCCGCTTGTACGCCTTCTTTAATAAGAAATAAACACAACCGATCCAACCGCCAGAGAATTCGCCCAAAGAAACTCGACAAAGAAAGAGGTTAGGGCTACGGTTTGGGATAGTCAGGGTCAGGGATTTGGGTATCCCCTCTCCAACCCACTGGTGTTGTGCACTAGGTCAACCGGTCTAAGTGTTGTGCGGGCGCGAGGAGCGACCTACGAGATGCAGCTCGCGCGCGGGCTGATCGTTCGACAAAGCCAGTCGGCGTCTGCCTGCTGTACGCGAACCCGAGTCTTCCTCGAGCTCCTCGGTATTGTTCGCGACGGAATGTAGATCGACTCCGCTTGTGGAGGGAAAGTAGGAGCGCACCGTAGTGGTCAGCGAAGCTGTCGGGTGTTGAGCGAGAAGGAGCGAGGAGCAGGTCAGAGGTTGCTGACCGTGTCTGATGCCATGGCACTGTCGGGGGAGCTTCACGAAGAGGTCGCAGGGCTTTCGACCGAGGACGTGCATGCGGCGTTGGTGTTGGGGCGCGTATCGCCCGCGTTCCCAGTTTGATGGCGGCTGCGGCGCCTCACGGTCCTGGGCCGTACGTCAAGGCGACGCTGGGCTGGACGTGGCGCACGGTGTCGCGTGGTTTGCCGGAATCGAACTCTCGGCAGACACGGTGGCCCTCAATATCATGGCGCACCCTTTTTGGAGCTTTTTGGAGCTTTTTGGAGGCGGCGACAGGTCCTTCAGGACAGGTCCGACGAGCGACAAATGACAAATGCCAAATGCCGCCGCCGCCGGCCGCCGGCCCTCAGCCCTCAGTCAGGCCTTCTCACTTCCATCGCCAAAGTGACCGCGTCCGACGCCTTCAAGAAGCTCAAAACATTTCTGCTGGAATCACAATTCAACCTCTGACGATGACTAAAAACATCGATGTCAGCGGGAAAGTCTTTTCCTGTCCCGAGTCTTGGACAGTGGACGAAGCAGAAAAGAAAATCAGATCTCAGTACTGTCTTGGAGGTGGTGCAATAGTCGAGAATGGTGGTTCTTTGTTAGGATCTCAGGTTATCGGTCTTTTGACTGGTGCTCTTTCCTTCGTTGATGGTTCGTCTACAGGTACGGATCGAAATAGGTCACCAATATGGTTCTTGATTCCTGTCACTGACCCAAACGAAACCTTTCTTTATGTCTTTCTCAGCCTCAGTTCCCACACAGCCCGTCGCAGTCCCACCAGCAGGTAAGAAGACATTGGTTGAGTCGAGTATAGTTGTTGAAATACATCAACCTCTCTACTGTTCTTTTCAGAATCGCCTTTTGCAGCTTTCCTAAGATTATTGCCAGCAGATCGACAGCCTGTCGATGCGGAGACAGTGGGGATTATGGAAAGATATTTTGGGGTTCGGTTGAAAGGAGTGTTTTCTGAAGCCGGCGCAGTCCGTCTGTTGGAGGACGCTGTCAGACACGTCCATCGCTCCACAGCGTACAGAATCCGAAGCGTCCACGGACTTCTGTTGGATGGACCTATTGAGCAAGGCGATTCGGATGCTGCTGACTTGGTGAGAGCGTTTGATGTCCATACTCTGGCTCCGAAAATCATCAAATTCAGCGCCACTGCCCACATCGACTGCGAAATCTTTGCGAAGCTGGGTCTGACTGCTGACGAGGCCATTGAGCACCACATTGTGCCAGTCCGACACATCGCCGACTCTGGGGGCAAACAAGGGATCGTGATGCCGGCCCATGCCAACTCGTTGAGCGTGGTCAGAAGCAACGGTCGGGCGGAGGTGGACGCTGGTCCTTCGATGCCCGCCGTCTTGAAGGGCGTTGTCCAGATGCGCACGGCTCTTCACAAGCTGCACTCTGCAGGCGTCATTCACAACGACATCAAGCCCGGCAACATCCTATTGGACTTCGCCGGCAACTGGCACCTGTGCGACCTCGGCTCCTGCACCTGCGACGGTATTCGCACCGTGAGAGACGCCAAGTTCAGCTTGTTCTACGCACCCAGCGACTTGCGCACGAAGGTCAAGCGCAACACTCAGGCATACGACCACCTGCTTCTTGCAGTCGTGGCATTGGATCTGCTTGGACTGCTGGAGCTCAGAGGTGGATTCACCATCAATGATCTGATCAATAGCGTTGGGAAGGTGACCAACGTCGAGCTTGCTGAGCAGTTGAGGGACCTGTTAGCGTGTTTGCGTTGATGGGCGCCATAAAGTGCTGACCACGAACAGTTTGCAGCGTTTCTTGGCAGCATAACTGGGCGACTTCTGCGCCAGATCACAACCATGTTTAAAGAAGTCAGAGACAAGGGCGTTTGGCACTGCATTTGACTCCCGATGGAACGAAGTCATCTCTAGGTTAGGGTTAGGGTTACGGTTAGGGTGAGCAATGGCGTACGTGCGGTCGCCCCGGCCCACCTTGATCTTGCCCGAATAGTACTTGCCGCGACCGCGGTAGTGCGCCGTCCACCTCGCACGGCGACTCGTTTGCGTCGGAGGTTCAACGGGCAGAACAAGAGATCGGCGACCAATTCGCCCGCGAGTTCGAGTTGGGCGAAGGCGACGACGATTCGCTTCGCGACCGATTCTTTGAGTCGGCGGTCCTTCTGGGAGAAGGAGTGGACCCGTGCGGACCCAGCGGGCGGCTTCTCGTTCGCCGCCGACGCGGCCCCAGGCGACAGACACTACCAACAGGTGCTCGTCCTCGTGGTGAAGTACTTCTTGATGCTTCCTCCGCTCGACGGCTGCCCCGGTCTCGACGTGCTCGTCCTGCAGACCATGCACCACCTCCACGAAGCAGCGATGGCGTTGTGCGATCCGTCCTCGGGCGTTGGGTCTGGGGCCCACGATCCGGCCGCCCTGGCGCAGCCAGTGGCGCCCCCACGTTTCGTCCGCAGCCACTTCCTCTCCTCTGCAACCCCATCCGCAGTGCAGTGAGTCTGACGACGCTCACACCTAAGTTACCCTCGCACAGTACTGCAACAGAACACAAATAGCCACAGAACGACACAGGACGCCGCCCGATTTATCGCGAAAATGTTTCGTGTTCGTTGTGTACATAGCATAGTAAGAGCCTCGCCAATAACCCCCTCCACGCCGTGACTTCAGACCGTTTCTCTTCCCATACGACCGTTTCTTCACATCGCATCGAGCCGCGCAATCGCCTCGGCTTCAAAACTAAAATCGGCGGTTGTTGCTGGTGGTGGTGGTGGTGAAGACGCGTCGTCGCCTTGCCTAGCCTTCTTTGAGTAATCTACTGGGTTGGGGCCAGTGACAGCTAAAGGCTTGATGCAGAGCAGGGGCTGAGGCTCGCGCTGTTCTCGCGCTGCACGCTCCAGCTCTCCTCTCACCAACGCCGCTTTGATTCCTTCGAAAGGCGTTTTCCGGTGAGGATCCAAATGAACTAACTTCCCATCGTCATCTCGAACAAGCACAACCGTCTCAAAGACAGTGGCTTCCACCTCCGTGTGGGTAGTGCTCAAAGACCCGTCTGTATTCACCGCGACATCGTACGGATACGGCAACCAAAATTGAGGACTGGGGTGAGGAACCATCAGACGAAAAGCGTGACCACAGCTGAGATACCCCCCAGCATGATCCCACGCCATTCGATCAGGCGGAATCAAACTCTTGCTCTCGATATCGACTTGTCCATTGTCGTTCACATACCACACCATAGCTGGTTCCATTTCGAGTTCAATGGCGTAACCCTTTCGGTCAGCGAGTTTTGTGTATCTGAATCGACACTCTGCCGAATCTTCTTCTTCCACTAATCTCAAGTGTGGCACAGAGTTGAAATCGTATTTCAACACTTTTGATGGTTCAAAAGCCGAACGAAATGACACCCAACCAATGGCCTCCAAATAGTTAGTACTACGATCGTGCGGAGGAGGGGGGACTGGCACTGCTGTTGCTTGTTGACAACCCATTTTTATCCGTCAGCTCATTGATTTCTTTGCTGTTTACGTGTATCATCAACATCACTGGTCACCTGGATCACAATTTATTTGTCTTGCTTGGTGGGTCTTGGCTCTTGTTGTTGGGTCTGCTGTTTTTGGTAGTGACTGTGACGAAACGGCAAAACCGAAACGGCAGCACAGCAGGACACGCGACAAGCGACAAGCGACAAGCGACAAAAACCCCGGTCCCTGCTCAGACCGCAGCAGACACTCAGCCACTCACCTTCGAGAAGCTCCAACATTTCCAATTTCTACGTAAACCACAATTGAATCACAATGGCGATGGTGACGAAGGACATCGATGTCAACGGGCACGTCTTTTGCGTGAGTGCTGGAGTGACAGCGCGTTCTACCGTTGATGCGATTAGAGATTTCTATTGTCTTCAAGGTGGGGAAATTGTGGAGAATGGCACGAGGAAAGTATCTCCACATGAGCTTCTCGGTGATTTAACTGGCGCCCTGTCTTTTGCTGGGGGTCACCAGTATTTTGCTGGAGGTCAGCAAGTAGGTACGGATGTACTAAATGAGTCACTTGATTCCTGTCGCTGACCCAAACGAAACCCTTTATTTATGTCTTTCTTAGCCTCAGTTCCTACACAGCCCGCCGCAGCCCCACCAGCAGGTAAGACGCACATACAGCTCGTCATGCACTCTTCTGCGCCCAAAACTCCCTCCTCTGTCACTCTCACCACTGTTCTTCGATGCTCTGCACCTGCACACAATGTACCTACCTGTATGTGCACAATCAACTCCAGCGGCAACAGTGGCACCAGCTGTGACCGGGGGTAAGTGTCACTTTAATCTGTTTATTCGCCTCTTTCCCTGTGGCTTACGCTGTTGCCAGATACAGCTGCGGCTGCTGCAATTGCTCCACCAGGTACCTGACGACGTATTCTCGGGCCCTTTTCCTTTTGTATTCGTGTCGCTTAAGCCATCTAGTTACTTGACTTTGGATCATTCCTGTTATGTTATCACAGAAGTTGACTGTGTAGCGAGGCTCTTGAGACGGGGAGGCTGTGGCGACATCGATCGCGCTTTGCGAGAGGCATTGGGATTCAAAATCCCCATTCCGAAAGCAGTTTATGTCGCTTCGTATCCAGATGTGTTTGATTACGGAGAATGGAAGTACAGTGACAGTGCAGCGCTGTGGCTCAAGCACATCTTGGTGGGGTCTGGTGCGGTTGCCGTCATGTGTTTGGACTACGCTTGGCTGGGAGTTCTCGACGGGTTCTTCAGCGGGTTGGGCTTCTGTCACGATCAGACGGGTCCATCGTCTCGTCCAGGTCTACGCACTGACCTTACAGTGGTGTACAACAACTGTGTGGTCTTGAAGGCGAGAGCGGTGGCCACTGCGTTGGACATGGGGGAAGCGGAGTTGTCCCTAACGAGTACGTTTCAAGGCAAAGCGTACGAGGCGTTTCCGCTGTCATCAACTGTTGTGGGTGTCTGTTCGTCAGCCACATTGGTCAAACTCTTCAGAGTGTCGTACAACCACGTGTTGCAAACATACGAATCGACCCTTATGCCACGTGGTGCGTACAATGTCGACCAGTTATCTGAACGAGTCCGATTTCTGGTTGATGTTCTGAAGCTTCTGCGATGGGTTTCGTCTGTGAGCCGTCCGCTGAAGAGGTTCCACCTTGTTCCTGGTGTACGCACAGCAACCAGGAATCGCCATTGTATCACCTGGAACGGTGTCGCACTCATCAAAGAATTCCAACGGGCCGTCGATCTGCAGAACATCGCAAGAGTGTACGGGGCAAGACTGGACAACGTTGCACATGGAGAGGTGCTCAGTGCTTCCCCTCCGTCTGTTCGAAGCGATAGAATTGGGAGGCCCTTGGCTCAGGCTATGTCCGAGGGGTTTAACAAGAGCACTGCGCTTCAACATGTTGTCGCGGGACTCGAACAGTTGCGCTCAGTTCACCTGGGACACGGGGACATTGACATCGACAATGTTTTCGTGGACGACAACGGCGTGGCGTTTTTGGATGGTTTGGAGTATTGCGCTCCGCTTGGTACAACGGTGCCCCAGGAAAGAAGACCACCAGCAACGCTTGCAGCAAGTGTTGGAAACATTGAAGAGTTCGATGCTTGGAGATTGGGCGAATTAAAACTTGCGCTCGAAAAGCTGTAAAACCGTCAATGAAATGATTCAACCCTCTCAGGACATCACTAGGTCATTCTCCTCCTTCCTTCTCCTCCGTGTGCTTAGCCATCGCGCACCACCTGCGCGGCCTTAACCAGCCAACTAACTGACCAGATATCCCTGGGACGGCTGTGCGTGAGAGGCATTTACAGAGGCGTCGCGGCCAGGCGCGATGCAGACGACGTTAGAGCTGGGCGCCGTACCTTCTAGAGCCGCAGAGCGGAGCCTAACCTACAGAGCGCGCCCCTTCCTCGTCCTGGAGCATCTAGCGCGAGGAACGCTTTACAGGATCCTCGATGCGACGGGGTTCTTCGTCGTGTACAATCGATGGGCCATGGTAGTGACTGTATCGCACTAGGCACTTCGACACGATAAGTACCCGACGATTCTCCTCTGAGCCAGAACGATAGAGAGTGTGTACAATCGATGGGCCATGGTAGTGACTGTATCGCACTAGGCACTTCGACACGATAAGTACCCGACGATTCTCCTCTGAGCCAGAACGATAGAGAGTGTGTACAATCGATGGGCCATGGTAGTGACTGTATCGCACAGGGCACTTCGACACGACAAGTACCGGAGGCCCGGAGCCACTCAGTCGGTGTCAGCGGATTTCCAGCGGCAAGTGACGCAACGGGGATACCAGGGATTGTTTGGCTTACCTATGGTCTTCACAATTGTTCGCTTCCCTCCTTGTCGTGGAACAAGAGAGCATGATTTCCTCTCCAGTCGCAAGCAGACGATTGGTCTCCATCGCAGCTCGATGCTACCATCCGTTGAAGACCCGAACCATTCTCCGATCGGTAAGTGGACTGCGAGATGCATGCATGGCTGTGCGTCGTAAGCCTCACCACGTTTCTAATATTGTCTGCCGGTGGGTTTCCTTGCTGTAGATATCCTCGTCACAGAACGAGTCTCCGACCCGCGGTCCATATACATCGCTGACAGGTTGTCGTCTTGGCTGACCAACCGTCGTATTCTCGCCTCACTGGATGTCGTGTGCCGTGTACGGTGTAGATGTATTTCGCGCGGTCCTCTCTTCACCATGGCACGTGAACCGTCTGGACAAGCACCGTCTGGACAATCGGACTCTGACCATTATCGACAGTCCCGAGGAGACGCTGAAGCAACCGTACCTGAACCGACCGTTTCTCGACCATTGGACGGAGAAGATCGCTACCGCTGAAAATGAACCTGGTTCCAGATCGAACCCACTGTACGCCACATTGGCAGGCATGGGCAAGGGCAAGACGCGGTTCTTCGTGGAGCTGGAGAAGGCGCTGAACCAGCGCACTGAACACGACGCGTTGGCTGTGGCCATCACGTTCAACGGTGCCTTTACTAAAGTGGAGAAGTTCGACGAAAAGGATCTCAAGATGTCGATGGCGGTGGAAGTGGTGCTTCGTATGCTGACCATGGCGTACAGCGTGGCGGACTTCCATCGCTTCCGCAAAGAGTTCACCGAGGCGTTGCGCACGTTGCGGAGTCACGAATATGTCGGCTACGGCGTCTTATTGCAGGAATGCGCCAAGTTCCTCGTCGAAGATGTGCGGCGATCGAGACCGTGCAAGACGTTCGTGTTGCTGGTCGATGAGCCCAGGCACATGGTGGAGAAGGGGATCGCCATCGACGCGTTCGAGAATCTGCGCGGCGCGTTGCTGAATCGTGAGATACTCGACAAGGAGAAGATGGGCTTCCGCGTCCGCATGGCCATGACGGCGCTGGACATTGAACCCACGGGTGCCAGAGATTCCGGACGGGAAATCTCGGTGATGCCGCTACCGACCAACCTTTGCGTCGACGAGATGTACAGCCTGTGGCTGCCGGCCCATTTGCCGCAGCTAGCGAACCTGTCCAACGTCGACGACACAACTGAGCGACACCTGAGGCAGCTGCTCGTACTCACCGCGCCATTGCCCAGGGCAACGGAGTTTTTGGTGGACACCTTGCTCGGCGTGTTCGAAGACAGACCGCTGTCGTTCACCGACGAGACGACTCCTCGCATCTTGAAAGAGCTGTTGGAACGAGTGAGCAACCGATATGACACCTCCGGCAGAGGAGCAAAGGCGATGCTGGTCGATGCGCAACTGGTGCACTGCATCCTCTGGAAGGAGGACGTGGAGTGGGGGTTCGACGTCAACCGCGCGATGATTGAGGGCTACCTCGTCAACCCTCCCGCGTATATCCACAACGCAATGCTGTATACACCGGTCATGGCGGCGCTATCGCTCTGCCGCCTAAACACGGGCGGGCCCCCCGCAAATGCGCTGTTGAAGCCGGTCGTGGAGGCAACGGTTAACGTTCTAACTTATGCCATTGCTTATCATTCGGCTGGCAGCCTCGGTCAACGGCTGGCGTTGCTGGGGAATGCGTTTGTCACATGCAAGCTCTTGAGTGCCGAGCGGGTTGATCGCGGTGCCTATTCGCTGTTTGAGTTGCTGGGGTGTCAAGACCTACCGGTAGCCCCAACGAATGCGAAGTTCAAGAGCAAGGGCCTGAGCGTGACCACGAGTTCCTCGTCACTGGATGACTTTTATCACCCCACACCACTGCCCCGCAGCCATTTGAATATCGCCGAACACCTAGCTGGGCTCCGCAAGTGTCAGCTGGGGAAGCGCGATGTGCTGGCCGTGAAGGGTCATAAACACGAAAGCTGGGACGGTCTGTGGGTGCTACGAAAAAAGGACGGCAAACCCTTCGTCTTGGCGGTGGAGTACAAGTTCCGTGAGGTCGGCAGAACGTCCAAAGCTGCGGGAATTCGATACCGCGTAAACAACGTCCAAGCGGTCTATTTCCGCGACACCATCGTCGCAGCCTGTAAGGAGGCGTTCCCAGGTACCTCTGAGTTCGACGACGACTCAGCGGCGGCCGCAATCGCAGCTGGTGACTATGCTTTTGTGTACATTGATACGATGCCGTCCAAGAAGGCGGCGACAAGCGAAGTGTCTCGTGTCTTTGATGACGACGACTGTTACATACGGCTGACCGGGGCGGCGACGTGGGAGGTACTGACGGTCGCGGGGCGGCAGGTGTTGGATATCGTGCGACTGTCGTCGACGCCGCATGAGCTGTCGAAGCGAAAGAAATAACTGTGGAAGTGACTGTTCAGGATGACCCACGGTATGTATGAATTCATGTATATACCTATGGGTTATCTTATCCAACCTTACCGCTTACGAATCTTCCTCAAGCCCCACATCCACGTAGGACCATGGGAATTTCGTAGGGTTTCGTTGGATTATGTTCTGGTCGACGCCACGATCAACACACACGTGCGAAGCCGAGGAAGGGCATCCGAGCCTCCGTGTTCAGATGCGCGGAGAAGTATCTCGCTTACCATTGAGAACACCCGTCGAAACTCACAGTGCGTGTGCGACTTTGTCGATCGCGCTGAGAGCACCAGCGCTTCACGACCTGATTCAGTTCTCAGGGCGAAGTGACTCTGGCAAAGCAAAGCAAAGACGATGGAGCTGATCGCTGACGAGTCCAAGCAGGCTGATGTCGGGCACGGCCCCAACGGCTCCTGCTCTTGCTCCGGGGGCGAGGCTGAGCAAGTGCCACACGGCTTCTCAGTCGCCGAATGTGAGGGCGACGCCGTCTCTGTGGCCCGGCGCCTGGCGTCCGGCCCAATGGTCGAGCTGGGCCCGCTTCTGCCCCGTTCCTCCGATCGATGCTGTGTCCGTCAATCGGTGAAACGCTCGTCAACTGCTGTGCGCTCAAATGGCGACGAGTCGTCGAGTGTCGCGCAGGGCGATGCTCTCGGTCGCTGAGTGGGTCTCGACGCTGCGACTGCGTGACGCGGCGAAGACGTCTCCCGAAGCGAAGCGGCGGAGGCCTCGAGGCACCACTCGCTGCCAGTACAGTTTGGTGCGAGAGTGGCGGTTGGCGGTGGGGCGGGGGTTGGCGGGGTGTGGGGGGCGGGTTCGATGGCAGCCCACTACAACGCAACGCAACGCAACGCAACACAACGCTTCGTGGCGAATCAGGTCAGCGGCGCCCTGTGCGAGTCTCCAACCGGTGCCGCTGTCGCTGCCCGTCGGGAGCGGTGGCTGTCGTCGCTGGCTGTTGTCCTTCATCGCCTCCGTCTTCGCCGCCTGGCGCAAGTCCAGCAGCGACCCCTGTGCGCTGAAAACACGGGTCTGTCACTGAAGCTGAGGCGGTCAGTGACGTGGCGGAGCAGAAACCAAGACGCGCCGAACCGACCGCCCTGTCGGCGCCGGTGGATTCGTTCGCGTGTCGCCGGCGCTGCACCGTCAATCTCAATCGCGGACGAGGCCGAGGAACCGGGTGGCTGATCACAATTGAATCGTCTCACAATGTCTGCTGCAGCGGAGAACGAGAAGAAAGGCCCTTCGAAGAAGGAGCTTAACAGGTTAGCTCGAAAGGAGAAGCGCCAAGGCGGATCTGAGGCGCCCGTCGAAGAGGTCGCTGCTGTGACCTTCGTTGTTCACGTCCCGAAGAACCAAGCAGTTCACCCCTCGCTGACTCGTGCAGTCGAGCTGCTGACCAAAGGTGCCCGCGAGTTTGCTGTGAAGTATGTCGCGCACAACGATGCCGCTCTCGGAAATCTGTCGGCGCTTTACATTGGCGGCGAGTGCATCGTCGGCGACGCCAACATCGCCGAGGTTTTGATCAGAAGCTCTCCATCGGCTTCTCATCTGTGCGGCTCCGAAGCGTGGTCTGCATCTTTGGTGGATCAATGGCTCGATTTCTACTCCGGCAACGTCTCAGCTGCGTCGGCCTCAAGCGGCGTTGTTGAGCAGTATCTGTCGACGACGACGTTCCTCGTGGGCCACGCCCTCTCGTTGGCTGATATCGCGGTGTTTCTTCTGTTTCGCAAGTCGGCAGATGCGGCTGGTAGCATCAACCGCTTTGTGCGCTTTATCGGCGCCCGCCTGCCCGCGGACGCGGTCAACGGCGCGCCTCTTCAGGTGGCCTTCGTCTCCAACAAGACTGTGAAGGAACCTGTGAAGAAGGAGGCCGCGCAAGCCAATGCACCCGAAGACGCGAGCAAGGAGGAGCCGGAGGAAGTTCAGGAGGGAGGCACGTGTCCGCCGCTGCCCGGAGCTGTCGACGGCGAAGTGGTCACTCGCTTCCCGCCGGAGCCCAGCGGCTACTTGCACATTGGCCACGCCAAGGCGGTGCTTTTGAATCAATACTACGCGCAGCGCTACAAGGGCAAGCTTTTGATCCGCTTCGACGACACGAACCCCACGAAGGAGAAGGAGGAGTTCGAGCAGAACATCCTCAGCGACCTGCTGGCGCTGGGAGTTCAGCCCCACCAGGTGAGTGCCGGTTCTGATCGAGGGAGGAGGAGGAGGAGAAGAAGGGGGCTGGAGACGATGATATGCATCTCATAGGGACAACTGAAACTGTCAAGTGCTGTTGAGTACCAACGTGGACCGATAGTAGATTTTTTATGAGTCTCCGCCCCTTCTGCCGCTTCTGTCGCCCCTGACCTACCCGCGTGCCCTCGCGCCGTCTTACCCCCGCGTTCGTGTTGCTTGTTTCAGGTCTCTCACACCAGCGACCACTTCGAAGTCTGCGAGAAGCTCGCCCGCCAGCTGATTTCCGACGGCCTGGGCTACATGGACGACACGGAGCAGGAGACGATGCAGCACGAGCGCATGAACAAGATCGAGTCCCGCCGTCGGAACGCGTCCGTCGAGGAGAACTTGGCGTTCTTCGAGAAGATGCTCAAGGGCGACGCCGACGCGCAGAAGTTCTGCCTGCGCGCGAAGATCGACATGACGTCGGTCAACGGCACCATGCGCGACCCGGTGCTGTGCCGCTTCTGCGGCGGCGTCCCGCACCACCGCACCGGAACTCGCTACCAAGCCTACCCGACCTACGACTTCGCGTGCCCCATCGTGGACAGCATCGAGGGAGTCACGCACGCGTTGCGCACGACCGAGTACAACGACCGCGACGAGCAGTACCACTGGCTGCAGAACGCGCTGCGCCTGCGCCCCGTGCACATCCACGCGTTCGGCAAGATGAACTTCGTGAACACCGTTCTCTCGAAGCGCAAGCTGACGTGGTTCGTGGAGCAAGGACTGGTCGAGGGATGGAACGACGCGCGCTTCCCCACCGTGCAGGGCTGTGTCCGCCGCGGTGTCGACGTGGACGCCTTGAAGCGTTTCATCATTTCCCAGGGCGCGTCCCGTCGCGTGATCACGATGGAGTGGGACAAGTTCTGGGCCGAGAACAAGCGCGTGTTGGAGGAGAAGTGCGCTCGCTACATGGGCGTGTCTCTCGCGCCGCAGGCGGCAGTGCTGACGGTGGACAACCACCGCCCGGGCTTCGCCGACGACGACGAGTCCAGTGCCGAGCACGTCCATTCCGTGCCTGTGCACCCGCAGAAGCCCGAGTTGGGTACTCGCCCCATGCGCCGTGGTCGACGCGTTCTCCTGGACCAGATCGATGCCGCCGCGATCAAGGAGGGAGAGGAGGTCACTCTGTTGCGCTGGGGCAATGTCCGCGTCACCAGCGTCGTCCGCGACGGCGACGTCGTCACCTCTCTCCACGGCGTGTACTTGCCCGACGCCACCAATTTCTCGAAGACGCGCAAGCTCTCGTGGCTCACCCAGTCCGCGGACAACGTGTCCGCGGTGCTCGTCGACTTCGACCACCTGCTCAGCAAGGCGAAGATCGAGGAGGACGAGGACTTCAAGAACTTCGTCAACCCCGTCACGCGCCGCGAGACCGCCGCGCTCGTCGACCCTCTGCTGCGTACGCTGCCCAGCGGCACTGTCCTGCAGCTCGAGCGCAAGGGCTTCTTCCGCCTGGACAAGGCGTACGATACCCAGAGCGGCCAGACGACGATTCAGCTGTTCGCCATTCCCGACGGAAAGAAATAGTTAACGTCCCGCCGCCGTAACCGTAACCCTAACTGCTGCTGTCCCCGCCTCTGCTGTCTCAGTCACGACGAGTTGATCGTGTGTTGGTCGTTGAAACACAGTCACCCACAGGGACCGGGCGCTGCACTGCTCATCAGTGTCGGACGAGGAGGTCACGACCGAGGCCACGGCGATGTGTAACCCCGTCGATGCATCTCGATTGCCAGTTGATCTCGCTTGGGTAGCTGTTTGGGTTGCGATCGTTGGCTCGTAACGGTCACGAAGACCTGGCCACAATCGCTCCGCAAAGGAACATTCCCAGGCCCACCACAAACTCCAAAGATCTTCTTCTGCAGGCTCTTACAAATTTGAATGGAACACAAGGAGGTGCCTCTTCAGCGCGGTGAACGATGAAAGGAGCGGCGACCGGGTCACCGGTGCGACGAGCTGCATGCACATAGCAGCCGACAGGCGGGTCTACGTCTGTTTCCACCGGACCCAAAAGGCGCCTAGGCTCGTGTTTCGCCCTCCTCTGCCGCTCGGGGCGGACAGACTCCCAGGCCGGTCGACCGGTTGATGACGTGACCTAGGTCGAGATCAAACCCAACCCCAACCCTAACCCTAACACTACCTTCAGCGCCGGGTCCACTACGATCCGCTACCGGCGCATACAGACGCCATCTCATGCACCCTGACCCCAACCCGTTGGAGAGATCGATATTCAAAATATCGCGGACTGTGAACGGGAGGAATGATATATGCGCCCTTCGACCGTTGAGTGGAGATGTGCACAGTTCTGTCGCCCTGTCCGCTGGAGTCTAGACACACACACGCCTCATGATGCCTGTTAACCACCGACGTTGTGGTCGCGATTCTCCCAGCAATCTCTCGCAAACACAACAAGACGACTTGTTCAACAGTATTTGAATAGCAGCGTTTTAAACACCCCGATGGCGGACAGCTACAGGTGAGGTCAAACAGTACGGACAGCAACAACAACAACCGTCAATCGCCACAATCAAACGAAACATAGACTCCAGCGACAACACGAATCTGACACAATCACACCCAATAACAGCACTAGCCCGTCCGGTCCTTTAACTTGCTCAACAGAGCCTCAGCAATCCGTCTCACGGTGACATCGCCGTCTCCCGACCGCCGCATCAACGGACCGATCGCACCCGCCTGAGCCACCAACACCTGGTTCTCTGCATTGAAAGAGATATTCCATAACGCACCCGCTGCCTGCTGTCTCACGGTGACATCGCCGTCTCCCAACAGCCGCACCATCGGAGCGATCGCACCCGCCTGAGCCACCAACACCTGGTTCTCTGCATTGACAGCGATTATCATTAACGCACCCGCTGCCTGCTGTCTGACGGTGATATCGCCGTCTCCCAACAGCCGCACCAACGGACCGATCGCACCCGCCTGAGCCACCAACACCTTGTTCTCTGCATTGACAGCGATATTCCATAACGCACCCGCTGCCTGCTGTCTCACGGTGACATCGCCGTCTCCCAACAGCCGCACCAACGGACCGATCGCACCCGCCTGAGCCACCAACACCTTGTTCTCTGCATTGACAGCGATATTCCATAACGCACCCGCTGCCTGCTGTCTCACGGTGACATCGCCGTCTCCCAACAGCCGCACCAACGGACCGATCGCACCCGCCT
>SMOI01000291.1:26756-39013 GCA_008000375.1 Poteriospumella lacustris
CCTCGACCGCGCGTCGCAGTACTCGCGACGATGCCCAAGGCGTAGCCGCGCAGCGACACCAGGTCCTTCATCTGCAGGTCGCCCTCTGTCACAACAGCAGACACGCACGGTACAGGACCAAGGTCCAGAGGTTAGTTAGCACAGTGTCGAGAGGGGGAGGGGGCAGTCAGACCGACGAACGTACTCACAGCCGCTGCGCGCGGTAGCAGCAGCACCAAATCGTCCTTTTGCAGCTCTTGCCAGCCACTGCCAGTGGCGGGGGCTGCTGCCGCTGCCGCTGCTGCTCGGCGTTGGTAGTAGAGTGTGTCCTTGCAGACCAACGCCTCGCGCAGTCGCTCGTCCGCCTCGGACGCACCACCACCGCTACCCGTTTCTGGTTGTTGCGCACCCGGCGGCGGGTTGCGTCGCTGCAAATGGGTCATGGTGATGTACAGGACACTGGCGGGGCCATGGGCATCCTCGTGCGACGTGAAGAACTGGCCCAAGGCGGTTTTGAACTCTTCCACCAGCAGCGGCTGGAAGCTGTCGATGTACGCGTCTTCCGACACGAAGCGAATCGGTAGCGGTGCGAAGCTTTTCTCCTTTTCCTTGTCGCGGTCACCATCGCCGCCATTCGCCGGGCGCGCAGCGGACGACGATGACGACGACGTCGTGGTCAGTGCCGCGACGATCTTCTCGAGCTGCATGCGCACGATGCCCTCGCACAGGCGATCGACGGAGACCTGTGTGAGGTACTCGGCGGAGTAGACCAGCTGCTTTTGCTTCTCCTGCTGCGCGGCGGAGAGCGAGAAGGCCGCGTGGTGATTGCTGGACCCCGCGGTGACTGCGCCTGCGACCTGCTGCTGTTGCTGCTGCAGGGCGGCATAGCGACGACGCGTGTCTTCGCTGATTCGATCGGATGCCGCCGCTGCACTCGCTGCCGCCGCCGCTGTCGCCGCCGTCGCCGTCGTCGTCGTCGCGGATGCCGTCGTCGCAGAAGCCGCTGTCGCTGCCGTCGCCGCGGTCGCAGCCGTGGTACTGCCACCGTCAGCAGTCGCGGTGGGCTTGTTCGTTCGTTGACCCGACATGAAGCTTTGGAGGTCGAACCGGCTGTGTAGCGACGCATCGCCCGAGCTCTGTTGGTGTCGTTCCTGTTGCTGTTTGGCGTGCAGCGTGCGAGTGTCGAGGTTGCCAAAGAAACCGTCGAGGTCTTTCGCGTCGGGTTCCATCGACAAGAGGCGGCGGGACGATTCGAAACCGTTGTCGTCGTCGTCGCCGTAGGTCGCGTCCTCCGTCACGAAGGACCGTTGACGTCGCACGCGTTTGACGACCGGGGCCAACGGCGGTGGAGGCATCAACGATGACGCGACGAGTGACGAGGACGTGAGCAGTGCGGAGGCGGGTGGCAAGGGCGCAGGAGCAGGAGGAGGCTTCGAGGAGCTGGGTCGTCGATCAGTGAGGTCGACGACGTGCGTATCCATGCGCATCGACGGTGGCGGGGGCAGTTGATGCTTCGGGGCCGACGCTGCGGCCGCCGCAGCCGAAGCAGCGGCAGCGGCAGTCGACGTAGATTTCGAGGTGTATGGCAGGTAGCGAATGAGCGAACTTGCATTCAAATCGTTGGCCACAGCAGGCGGCGCGTGGCGACTGGGCATGAGGGACGGTGGCTGCGGTGGAGGTGGCGGGGGTGGTGGTGGTGCTGGCTTCGTTGCCTTTGGCGGTGGCGGACGATAGTCTTGCTGGAAGAGCTTCCGCCGCTTCGCTTCTTGCTCCGATTCCAGGGCTCCACTGCGCTCTTCCGCTTCCGTCAAATCCTCAAACAACGCGTCAAAGGCGCCACGTTTCTGAGCCACCGACGGAGCCGATGGCGGCGGCGGTAACGGTTTCGGCAACAGTGTCGTGGGGCCTTTGTGGTGGTGGCCATGGCCAGCCGTGTGATGGTGAATGACATCCGCTTGTTGGACCGACAATGCGCGAGCAATGGGGTAATCCGAGACAATCCGTCGTTCGACGGGTACGTCCTGCGTTTGCTGGAAGCGTTTCACCGCGGTATGAATCTTGAAATGAGGAAAGGCCGCGAGTCGATCACACGTATCGCGTGTCAACATGCCTCGACAGGAATCCGGAATCACCGTCAGCAAGCTCTCCGTGAGACCCAACAGCGACTTGTACGCCGTTTCCAAGGCACTCATACCCGTCAACTTCTGCAGCACGACCAACAAGATCTCGTTGATGTCCATCATCATCATTTCCAACGCCGACGCCTGTTGCACCGAACTCGGCAGGAGCACAGTTTCATAGGATTCGGGAATGAAATCGGTAAAGTTCTCCAAGGCGTAGAGCAAGCCTTCCATGAAGGCCCGTAGATCTTGCAGGGTCGCGAAGGGGCTGGTCAAGAACACGTCCAACAACGTCACGTGTCGCGGGGTCGACGACGTACGCCGCAGCAACAACGATGCGTCAGGTGCCATCGATCGTTGTGAAGTTGGACGTTGCATCAGTGCGAACAGGAAAGACTTGGCGGCGGATTGTGCCAGGGGATGATACGTGACCGCGATGGGGGCCAGCACCTTCACGAGGGTGCCACGATTGGCTTGAACGAAGGTATCCAAGTGGCCATCGGACCAGATGCTTTGTAAGTTCTTCAAGAACGACGCCACAATGGACATTTCACAGCTTTGTCCGGACTCGATGGCGCCCAAATACAACCGAAACAACTCCAATTGATTGTCGTCGAAGTTCGTTTTCGACGACGACAGCGACGTTGTTTTGAATCGGAAAATGGGGTACGCGCATACCGATGCAAAGCAACGAAATAAGACATCCAGAACACGAGGGAAATAAAACAAGCTCTTTTGTTCCACCAAAATGGCTACGATGCCGTCGCCGGCACCGAACGGGATGAATTGTTTCACCTCCGCCACATCGGCCATCACGGGTTTGTCGCCCTCATAGACAGGAGAAGCGGTCAATGCCTCCGAAATACCATCAACCACGTTGGAAATTGTCTCTCCGATGATTTTGGTGGCCTTCTGAAGAAGCCGTCGCAAGTAAATGACCAGCGTTTGCTCTGTCCTTTCAATGGCGCTAGCAGAACGACTCGTCGAAATGATTCGAAGAATCTCCGGGAAATATTCCGCATATTGCATAGCATCCGAGGGGTTCATGAGTGCCAACGATTGATTTTCATAATGCAACGTGTGCAAGAGCTGCATGGCGCTGGCGAGAACCTCCGCCAATTCTGCAGTTCGGGTGGAGGAGACCAGGATATGGCTGATGACTTGGAAACATTCTGGGACGAGAGTCTCAGTAGAAACATCGGCGATATCCGTCTTAAGAAACAAAATCAAGATATCGGCGGCTGTTTTCCAAACACTTGGTCGCTGTTGAAAGACTTCGAAACGAATTGTATCGATAACGACAGTCCCCACCAACTCATTTTCAATGAGAAAATGCCTGATTTGTGACTGATTTAGCGACAGAAGTGCATCTAGCATGGACTTGTAATGATCTGAAACTTCATTTACATTGGTGGCGGAGGCATACGCCTCCACGAGATTCTGACACTTCTCTTGGAGGGAAATGCGATCCATGATATGTGGAAGCAATTTGTATTTGTACACCGTTCACCAAGAAGGATGTTTCCAATGCTATTTGTCCAAGATGTTCTCTGAACGGATGATCTATCTATACAATGAGAAAGGTTGGCGTCTGGGTCTATTCGATCATCGAATTCCAAATTGCCACCCCTCTTTCTCTCTTGGTCATTCATTTTCACAGCATCGTCGTTCCTTCTTTTTTTTTCAGGTGAAGAGGAATGCGTTTCATTTTTTGGGTACCAACAGGTAATCGAAGATCAAACTCCATACGGCATACGATACGACTGGATGAGTGAGAGACTGCGGCGACATCACACTTAGCACCCATCGCTATCAAACACGTAGAAACAACCCCCACATCATAACAAATGCAGCGTAAACCCTTTAAATCGTTAAGCCAAGCATAGTTAGCTCCTTCTACAGTGGAAATACTTCATGTATGTTGAAGAGAAATGTGATTATCCAAACTTTCCCTCGACAATGACAGCGCTTCAGTGACAGTGATATTGCATTGGCGTACTTTGTATTTTCTCCCAGTATATTTAGTAAATGATATGTCGTTGACAATTCAAACATATCTTGCGGTCAGACAAAACTGATGTCCGTTTCGCGCTTTGGCATGATGTATCAGTTCAACTACAAGCTGTGTTAGATGCAACTATTATCCGCAACAACAGCAACAAATGGCTGTCATCGCACCAAAAGTGTAACAACATCTTGTCGTCGAAAACGAAAGGTTCAGGTGAAGCATCCAGGAGCTGCACTGCGAGAGCCCTCAACGACATTAAGGCTTTCACATACAACCATACTTTACCCACAGGAATAGTTCAAACTTAGAAAGATCGAAATCGGTCAGTGCCAAGTCGAGGTGGCGGCATTAGTAAGAACAAAAGGCAGCGTCTACAGAGTCAGCCGCACACAACATAGTCAAGTTCTGCCTGCGCGTCAAAGCTGTCTCTTTGCGACAAAATAAATCAATAAGATTCATTTCATTCCATATTGTATTCCACGGATGGAGAAGATCGAGCAATGCTGTCTATGGCTTCATGGTTCATTCGACTTGACTTTCATTCAACTTGAGCTAATGTTGAACTAATTCTCAACGTCTGGCAATGAAATTTCTGATCTTCAGGTTTCACTTTGAGTGTTCCAATCATCAAAATCATCGACTTGTCAAACATTTTTTCTCAGATTGCTCGAATGGATTGGATTGGGATCGAATGAATGAACTCCCAACTTCAACTCGCCCATTGCAACTCGCGCGCACCGCGCACTGCTGCACTGCCTCACTACTTCTTTATTTTGTCTTTGCTCCCGTTTCAGAAATATGACCTGTAGTACATATTGAGGAACGAAGTAGCTGCAGTACATGAATAGTGGGCATCGGCACGCTCTGCTGTGTCTATCTGTGAATGCCGTACACCGTAGTGTGCGGTGTGGAACACTGAACGTTCGCAAAGTGGCAAGGTGGCAATGGAACGAAGAGCACTGAGCTGTTGTCACTTTGCTAAAACAACAACTAGCTTTCCTTTCCACTTTGGGCAGTGAACTGACAACCTTATGAAAGCTTGCTTTCTCAATTGACTTGTTTTGGAAACTCATCTTTGTCCAGCCGACTAGCTTATAACCATGGAGAAGTTCAACATTTTCGCCGGAGATTTATCATTTTTCTGTACTGAGGACGATTTGGTCCGACTCTTTTCATCCTTTGGGGAGGTCCAAGGTGCTATCATTCGTCGTGGCAAACAGGGTGATACTTTGCACTACGGTTTTGTGAAGATGCACGATGTGGATGCCAAGAACGCTGTCTCGCAACTGCAGGGCCAGTATTTCATGGGCCGAAGAGTCAAGTGAGTTCATTCTTTGATCTTCAATATCAAGAGAGCACATCTTATCGTCTTCTTGCTGCCATTAGATTGAACTTGGAAACAGGTGAAGATGGGCCGAAGGCCAAGAGCAAGCAACCGTCGTATCCTCAAGTTCACGTCAGCTTTCTGTCCACCAGTGTAAGTTACCCCCCATGTCTTCTTCTCTTTCTTGCTGTTTTGGCAATGGACAGTTGCAGAAGGGAATAATGGGAAGGCGTGAAGTCCAAAGGATTGGTTTGATTGATGATATCCACCATCCACCCAACCAAACCGCCAAGTTTGAAACGCTCTCCTCACTCATTTCGCAGGAGTTCGCTCTCTGCTGGCGATCATTGCTCTGTCGTTTGGGAAATGAAATTTTCTTGATTGATTTTTCATTCATGTATTGACTCTTTTCCATGGTCCTTACTAACTTCTGCCTGGTCCTTGTTCTTGTAGATTCGATCGCAAGTGAACGAAGATCTCTTGACACGCATGTTCTCCAGATTTGGAGATGTGATGGACTGTGTGATTAAACAATACAATTTGTCGGTAAATCCTCATCGTCAATCAGGTTATGGATTTGTCTACTATCGCACTGAAGAGGAAGCAACTGGAGCTATTCATGCTGTCAAGAACAGCACGATCGATGGCATTAAATTCGACTGTGGATTCAGCCGCGAGTACCAACCATCCCATCGGGCGATGGCCTCCACAATTTCTGTCCCCAGAGAAGAGCGATATGCATCTGCGTCATTGTCTGCGTCTCAGCAACATTCTGTTGCCTTTGGTCAAGAAGGGTTGTATCCTAGCGGAGGGGGCTATTACCCGCCTCAGAGTTATGCTCTTCCTTCCTACTACCCGCCTGCCAACCGCCCACTTCAGCCAGCAGCAACTTACCAGATGGGAAACATCCAGCCCTCCGGAAGTTCGTCGTATCATTCACAGCCGTTGTTTTCAATGAACTTTGTTCATCACGCACCACAGCATTACCCAACGTTGCTGGCCAATAATACGTCGGGAGGAAGCCCCGTGAGCCACAGTAGCAGCGGTGGAGATCCGTCCCAGAATTCTGGATCATCTCCAGCGTATGCCGCCAGCTACGGTATGCAACAGCCACCCGCGCCTCAACAACCACAATCGGCGCCTCTTCCTCCCATGTATCCGTCGTCGTATGCAACGTATCCGTTTCCTTCTTCTACCACTGGTCAACCACCAAATTCAAATCGCCCATATTTCTCCTCCCAACCATACCCTTTCAACTAAGCGATTCGTTGGAATCCCAAGGCTGGCCGCTTTGCCATAGAGCGGTTTCGTTGCTTCAGTTCTGTTCCAGATACGGTACACTTCACTGCGGTGCAGTTGACAGTGTCTAGGTCGCTGGCTGTGCAACTCTTTCTGTTTCCTTTGACACTTCTGCATTTTATTTTCTCATTTTGTGCTTGTTTGTTTTGTTTATTTGTTTGTTTGGCAATGGATCTTCAACAAACGTGCTGCAGATGTTGATGGTTGTCGTCGTTGTCTTTCTTTTTCGCAGTTTCCCCATGAAGCTCATTGTGTATGATCTCGAAGGACAGAGAACCAACCATCACATAGCAGTGCAACCCCAACACGAATCAACAGCACTGCTGGTTCTTTGCTCCTTCTGGTTCACACGATGACTTCAACAAACGTACCGCTGCCATCATTGCTTCTACAAACTTCCCTTGGCTTGTTTGCTGATTAGTTCATAAGTTTCATGGGGGTGTGCTGCCCGTGAAGTCGTCCTGAATCGTTGTTGACGAACGAACACGCACTCCAATGCTTGTTTCTTCTACTACGATACTACCGCCATACCACTATATATTTGTCGCTTGCGCTCCGTCACCCTCTCCTGTCCGCGAGTATGTGCCTCTGCACGTCAATTGTTACGGTCATGATCCCTTCCCCTCATCCTGTTCAATGCAAAGCGTCTGTTGTCCTTCCTGTCCGATTGCATGCCCCGTTCTCTATGTTGGTTTTGTCTGTCTCCTCGTCGGAAAGACGATGCAGAAGCACAGATCGCTGCTGTCATTGGCGCTCACTGCGTCTCGAGAGTAATCGCCCAGTCGTGGTGAAGCAGATGGTCAGCGGGTATATGCCGTCTGTGCGTCTCTGCACGTGGTATGCATATGTCGTTTCTCCTGTATCCTGGCTACGCTGGTTGTGCACGTAGTAGGTAACAATCACCCTTTGTTTCTTTGCCTTTTTTCTTCACAGTTCGGATGGGTTTCTGGGTTTCTTTGCATTTCTTTTCAGGTCGATGGTTCGAGTTGACTAGATACGTTACATCGGGGCACGTCCATGAACTGCTGCTGTCTTTTGCCCATTTGTCTGTCTTTCTGCCTATTTTTCGCTTGCTCTCTCGCTAGCTCTCACATTATCGTTGTTTGTCTTTGGTCCTTCTTTTGTTTCCTTTTTTTTTGGATTTCGTCCATTGGAATTGTTCGTTTCGCTTGTGATTTTTCATTGTGAATCGTGTTTTTCTTCGTCACTCACCAACCCGCTAGTCCCTTCCCTTCACTCACCCATCCACTCGTCCCTTCTATGTCCACTCACTCTTGTCATTGAACCCTCACTTGCCGTCCTCCATTCTTCCTTGTCTTTTTTCATGTGCTTGTTTCCTTCCTTGGGGTTGGGTTTACCATACTCTTCCACCATCGTCCGACCACTTCACGACTCAAAATCCACCACAAACAAAAAAAGAAAAGAAACATAAAAAATCCAACAACAGACCAAGAAGAGTACGCGAAAAGCTACCACCGAAACAACGACTGCAGCCGCTGAAAGAGATACGTGCTTCATATCTCGGTGTTCCTTTTTGATGCACGGGCTTTGCTTCTGTGTCTGTACCTTGGTAGCCCATCCCCGCCCGTGTTCTGCACAGTTTCCGTTGTCGACGATGATTTCTTGCCCCCCCCCCCCAACTATCACCATTGTCTGTGTCTGCGGCATTGCTTTGATATGTGGTATTATTGATGATATTCTGATCGTCCTTGTTTGTGCTGTTCTTTGTCACATGCGCTCGTTGATGGTTTGTGAGTGTGTGGTTGGTATTAGTTTAATTGCTGTGTATGTTTGTAGTTCTTTCGTCGCGGTGTCTGCGATTGTTATGTTTGTTTGTTGGTCTGCGCATTGTTCTCATTACAAGACTGCTCTTCCACGTGATTCGGTGGCATTTGTTCTTCGTCGTACTCGCGTAGTCTCTCTTTACTCGCTCGCTCTACTTGTTCTTTCTTCAATATATATCCAGTTCGTCTCACACACTCGTGTCGCATGATATGCACTGATCTGACCACTCGCTGAGGCACCGTTGTTTTTTCCTGATCGAGCTCCGCCATCGTTTATGTGTGCACGCTCGTCATGTCACTCTCTTTCTGATGAATCATCGCGAGTGAAAGAGCACCCGATACGGAAAGGAAACCACAATAAGCAAAGAGACAAACAATCAAACACGGTCGCGTGCTGTGTTTCGTTCACGGTCCTGTGTACTTTGCATCGCGTCTGCTGCGCTTTGTCGCTGCTATAGTGCGTCCGAAACAGTATCTTCTCATTGGTTACTTGATGCTCACACATCCATGCCCGCTACAACAACGATTTGGTTCTCGGTCGTTGTCTGTTTGGTTGGTCGGTTGTTCTCTTGTTCCGTTGGTTTATCGTGTGTTGATACGTTGGATTGCTATCATTACCGCCCCTTCGATCGCCCTCATCCCTGATCGTGCTATCCAGTCATTTTTTGCCCCTCCCTCACCGAACATGCGCTTCGTCCTGTCCTCAACGCCTGTTCCTTCCGTTTCTCCTCTCGCCATCATTTTTGGGTGTGACGCCCTCAACGTTATTGCTCATTTTGGCTGGTGTGCTCAGTGACTTGCCCTTCGTTTCTCCACCTTCTTAGTCCCCCTTTTTAGCAATTGACGCCGTTCGTTTCGCTCTACCCCTGCGATGACAGTACTGACTGAGAGTGTCTCCACCGACACTACATTACATACTCGTCCATCATTTAGTCGTTAACCAGTGTCTGGCTATCTATGGCCAGCGTATGTGAGTATGCATACATGGGCGGGAGTTCCGTTCTTCTCTTTCCTCTTCTAACGCTGGCGATGTCGTCACTTGCTCGCTCACTACGACTTCTCTCTGTTCCCATTGCTTCTGCTCTTCTCGATAACTTTTACTGCGAAAGTTGCCGTTTGCTCGTTATAGCTTCATTGTTCACCACCTCGCTGTACACTGGCATGTCATTGCTGGCCTCTTTCGTGCATTCTGTCGGTTGAGGATGGGGCGTCTACCTGTTGTTTTGTCTGTCGTTATGCGACACAACGCCACATGTTCTGCAGCGATGAGCTTTCCCCACACCATCGCTGTGGAGTATCGGTGGTCATTTTGCTTCCTTCTTTTTCCTTAACGGACGTGTCACAGACCTGTTGTGGCGTGCGCTCTGCCCTGTTCGTCAGTTTGTTTTGTCGCTCTTACATCGTCCTGGTGTCCCACTCAAACGGGGAGAAATGGAACTCACCCGTCAATTATATTCTGAGAGGTGGAGCCCTTCCCCTCCCCTGTTTCTTCCATCAGCAAGTGGTTCATCGTCTCCTTCAGTTCTCAATGCACTTCTCCCTCCTCGTCTCTAATCTTGTTATCGTTCATGCTCACTCCTCCTCACTCCACTTCTGTCTGTTGACTGTTTCTCAGTAAATTGTTCCTCGTTCATTTCTGACTCTGGCCCGTGCATGCGAGAAGTTTCAGAGGTTGTGAATGACGTTCTCCCCTGCGCGTTGTTCATTGGTTTTCACTCGTCGTGCCACGACCCCCACCCGACGACTTGTTACTTAGACGAGAAAACCGCCAGGTTCAATCCCATCGTTGACATCGTTGATTGGTGATCTCCAGACGTTCTCGCCGCGTCCTGTCAGTTTCTTGATCAATGTTCACTTCATCGCTGGTCGCTTCTTCGCCACACGGGGCCTTCAGTTGTTCATTTTCTTGCGCGAGACTCGCTTTTCCCCCTTTAGTCGTCCGCATAGCCAAACTGGCTCATCAATCAAAACTCCAACGTCTCCTGCCAACCTTCCCTCCTCTTCCCACCCACCCAATACCCACCAGCATCGTGCTGTGTCTCCTCCTCCTTGTATTCCTCCCCGTGAATCCTACCAAATTTGTTTGACCAGTTTGTACGTTGGTTCGTTTGTGTCATATATATATTTATACTACTCTCTTCATTTTTCCGACGAATATCCTCGATTCGTTGTTCGCTCGTTATTAGTTTACCCATTTTTAGATGACACCACGCAGCCATATCGATTGTTTGTCCTTCACATGTGGTCCTAAGGCGTTGGGCGTGACTTTGTTTATGTCGTCTGTCCGCTCTGTTTCTCCGTGACATATACAAAAACAAGAAAATCCTTCAGTGGCTCCAGACCCCATTGGTTGCAATGAAGGAGGTCGCATATTTCCAATGTGTTTCGGTATCGTTCCCCTGTTATACCCTCGTGTGTCGTGTGTCATCATCATCCCCCAATCAAAGGAACAGATCTCTCCACCATCCAACGAGGATCGGTCTGTTCGTTCACACGGTGTTTCTCTTCTCTTCGATGTCTCTACCAGTAGAGAGAGAGAGAGAGAGCATTTCTTCCACTGCATCACAGCAAGCTCTCAAGCCTCCTCCTCGCCCGTCGCCCCTCGCCCGCTCTCTCTCCCCCTATCAGCGAAAACAGCTGCTTGTAAAGCCTTGAATCTGTTACGCACCTTCGATTTATTACCTTAGTTTAGCAGTATCGTCTCTCCCGTCGTCGTCGTCGTCGTCGTCGTCGAGTCACTGCCAGCTCCAAGCTCTGCCAGAGCAGGGCAGTAAATGAAGGTTTGAACGGCCACTTTCAATCGGGACCTTGCCTTCCAGTTTCAAGAAGGAAATTGAGAGCGGACAGAGAGACAAGGAAATGAAGGAAGAAGCGAAAAGTGGCCATGGGCTGAGGATGCTTCGAGACCAAACGAAGATCCGACAATTGGGATGCACTGCTCAAATGGAGGTTCTCCGAAGAGAATTGGTGAAGACAGCAAGCGAAAGGCAGAAACACTCTCTCAGTCTTGTTTGATTACTTTCCATATTCCGTTGGGAAGGTTTCAATGTGGACGAGTCTGCGCCACAAACAGCTATTTGACCAGCTCTCCACCTGGATCAACAAAGCCGCAGGGGAGTATCCTTTATCGTATGACTCCGCACATCGGTGTTTTCCCCGCTTAACCTTGACATCTGCGTGGTCTATGTCTGTACTATCGATAGTTCACAGTTGTTGCGATTTTTTAGTCGTTCGCTCCATCTCCCATCCAACAGGTGATGACATCGTTTAGTGAGTTCCGTGACCATCCTGACGTCTCGCCCAGAACACCAAAATTTCATTCTCATCACGAAAAGCTGCGTGGTTCCATGTCATCCTGGTAACTTGCAGTTCAAATGACTGTGTTGCCAACTTCTCTTCTCCCTCCCTCCCCCATGACGCACATAGGGTTCGTTGGCTCTCTCGATACCTTGAACACTCACTTTCCTTTCCAGTATCACTTCCTTTCCTTTCCAGTATGCCACCCGTTGCAGCGATGCCCAACAACCATACTTCACAGTTGATTACAGAGCGGGAAAAGCAACAACAGACAAACTATTGGCGAGGACACCGAACCACCGTGTGTCCACACATACTGGGTACACGGTGGGTCTTCATCTCTTCGCACTCTCTCTCCCTCACACACATACATACACACAAACTACCCTAACTACACCGATGAATCATCGGTACTAATGTAGAACGATCGCACGGGATACAACCGG
>SMOI01000292.1:0-15908 GCA_008000375.1 Poteriospumella lacustris
ATGACTTCTGTAGTCCACGTTGTTTGTTTTCGAGCCGCCACACGGCTGTCTCTTCTGTGTCAGTCACCACTCGCCGCCAACTCCCTGCCGTCACAGTGTAGTCAGTGGCAGCGTAGTCTGTGGCGGGGTGAATATCAACGTTTACAACATAACTTTTGATCCACATTCCAGCATCAACTCACCTCCAGCGTTGTCCATTAGCCCTGTACAGCAGTCTCCAGTTACGTTGGTATACATACATGGTACTACTACAGTTGTCTGTCTGCTGAAACGCTGAAACCTGAAACCGAGATGTGCCGTCCGTCCGTTCGTCTACTCGCCTGTGTCACCGGACACCAATGTCACTGACCAACACAGTCCAATGCAAAACTATCACAGCGAACACACCCACAGATCGCCCTGAGTGAGTGGATGTTTCCGCTGTGAGGCCTTTCCAGAGCAGCAGAGCAGTTGACTCGGGTCGGGTTCCTCGCGAAGTGTTGACCAGGATAGCATGCAACACGATGCCTCTCACATAATTTCACAGAAGCAGGACAAATGAGTGCCGTGGAGTTGCCCCAAATCACCGCTGAGATCTTGAAGGCCGCCAATTTCTCTGCCGCTGCATTGAAGGAGCGCGGTTATGATACGATCCATTTGAAGGCTGTCGATTTCGACGCCGAAGAGTTGAGAGATGCCGGCTTCGGCGCCATGCAGTTGCGTTGCGCTGGATTCACGTTGGAGGAGCTCCGTGACGGTGGATACACTGCCCCCGAGGCGTCCGATGCTGGCTTCAGTGCGAAGCGCTTGCAAAAGGCCGGCTACTCCGCCTTCGAGTTGAAGGAGGAACTTCACTTAGACCTTGTTCACTTGAAGGCCGCCGGATACTCGGTCAATGACTTGAAGTACTGTGGCTACATGGCCGCCGAAATGAAGGGCGTTGGCTTTTCTGCCAAGGAATTGAAGGGTTTCTACTCTCCTGGCGGTAAGTTCTGGTGGTCGTGTCGTCCGGAATGTGATCATTCAGCATGCTTATACATCACCTGTCTACAGAACTATTCCGCGCTGGCTTCACGAAGCAGGAGCTCAGACCTATCGGCTGCTGGAAGCACGACGGCAAGTGGAACGCGTACAACAGATACTGGGACTGCTGCTACGACTTGGATCCCAAGTCGAAGTACTGCGCCAACTAAACAGTCTGTGCTTTCCCTTGCAAGGCACATCCATCTTTGCTTATTTCAGTCTCGTTTAGCCCCCGCACTACTTTTAGCATAGACAAACCCCGCACAAAAATGACCAGAAAACGGTCGTAGTGACGGAAACGGGACGATTTGTACACAACGGTCCTGTTCCCTCCTTTCGACAGCTCTATACACACTATTTTGCATACTGTATGAGCAATTTAATTACGCTTGCACTTTCAACTCTTCAAAGTCTTCTTCTTTTGTTCCGTCAATCACGCTGCATCACATACAACAGCAATTGCAGCCATCTAAACTCTTCCGGGCGAAATACAACAGCAGATATTTACACAGTTCGCGTTTGAATGTTGGAACTGCTATACTACTCTTGTTGAGTAACTGACAGCAAGGATTTCATGATGGCAGAATACAGCATTTGAATCCACTGATTGATTGGTTGTCGCTTTTGACGAAGAAGAAAGAGAGACAGAGAGAAAAGATGAGAAGGAAAGAGTAGTTAATGCTCATACAGTATGCAAAATAGTGTGTATAGAGCTGTCGAAAGGAGGGAACAGGACCGTTGTGTACAAATCGTCCCGTTTCCGTCACTACGACCGTTTTCTGGTCATTTTTGTGCGGGGTTTGTCTATGCTAAAAGTAGTGCGGGGGCTAAACGAGACTGAAATAAGCAAAGATGGATGTGCCTTGCAAGGGAAAGCACAGACTGTTTAGTTGGCGCAGTACTTCGACTTGGGATCCAAGTCGTAGCAGCAGTCCCAGTATCTGTTGTACGCGTTCCACTTGCCGTCGTGCTTCCAGCAGCCGATAGGTCTGAGCTCCTGCTTCGTGAAGCCAGCGCGGAATAGTTCTGTAGACAGGTGATGTATAAGCATGCTGAATGATCACATTCCGGACGACACGACCACCAGAACTTACCGCCAGGAGAGTAGAAACCCTTCAATTCCTTGGCAGAAAAGCCAACGCCCTTCATTTCGGCGGCCATGTAGCCACAGTACTTCAAGTCATTGACCGAGTATCCGGCGGCCTTCAAGTGAACAAGGTCTAAGTGAAGTTCCTCCTTCAACTCGAAGGCGGAGTAGCCGGCCTTTTGCAAGCGCTTCGCACTGAAGCCAGCATCGGACGCCTCGGGGGCAGTGTATCCACCGTCACGGAGCTCCTCCAACGTGAATCCAGCGCAACGCAACTGCATGGCGCCGAAGCCGGCATCTCTCAACTCTTCGGCGTCGAAATCGACAGCCTTCAAATGGATCGTATCATAACCGCGCTCCTTCAATGCAGCGGCAGAGAAATTGGCGGCCTTCAAGATCTCAGCGGTGATTTGGGGCAACTCCACGGCACTCATTTGTCCTGCTTCTGTGAAATTATGTGAGAGGCATCGTGTTGCATGCTATCCTGGTCAACACTTCGCGAGGAACCCGACCCGAGTCAACTGCTCTGCTGCTCTGGAAAGGCCTCACAGCGGAAACATCCACTCACTCAGGGCGATCTGTGGGTGTGTTCGCTGTGATAGTTTTGCATTGGACTGTGTCGGTCAGTGACATTGGTGTCCGGTGACACAACCACAACGGACGGACGACATCGTGAACACGATGATGATGATGATGACGACGACGCGATCACGATGATGACGATCTGAAAAAGGCGGCGGTGAGCGGTGAGTCGAAGAAGAGTCGAACAAATGCGAGATTGGAGACAGCGTTGAATGAAATGCATAGTTTTTAGAAGCATAGTGATTGATGGGCTGCTGAAAAACACGTCAAAGCAGCAAGGCAATCGTTGGTTGAAGTGTTGCACCACCTTTTGCTGTTGTCTGAAGAACCTCTTTCGGCGGACTAAACGTCGATTTCACTCGACCATCGCGCAATTCTTCAAGGAGCCCGTTTCTCAATATGTTGGCGGTTTTCATCATGATCGCTGCGGTTATCATTCCGCTCATAATGTTTTTCTTTGTTCCTAACGCCCCTCCTCCAAACAATCGCACCGACATCGCAGCGAATCCGCCCCAAGCACCTGTCGCCAGAAACCAGGATTCGCCACCGACCAGTAACCCGAACAGTGGAAAATTTTCAAGCGATCGTCGCTCGGAGATGCCGTCCGCAGAACTCGTGGCACTGCAGGCCCGCTTGCACATCTCAAAAGTTAACGCGACCATCACCGTCTCGTTACACCGAAACTTCACGGAAGGTGCAACCGTCGCAGAATATGATGGGTTAGACCGAGTACTGACCCTTTTATCGCAAATTGGTGATGTCTTCGTTCTCGTCCATTGCAACAATGACGAAGACGAGAAGGAGGAACAGACGATTCGCGCTGTTCTGGCCACCAAAGCTGCGTATTTCCAAGAGTCTCCGCATCGGGTTCTCTTTTGCGCCACCCACATCGGAAAGGTGGCATTCTTACGTCAATTGAAGCCTCTCTTCCATGTCGAATTCGACCCTAAAATATATGAAGATTTGCGTCCACATATCCCGGTCATCGTGCTGCATCGGCTCAGCAGTGATCCCCAGATCCAATACAACCGGCCCTACCCCAACATCATCCAACAACAAATCAGCAACCTCCTGAGCTTAACCGTGAAGACATAATGGATGAAAAAGGATGAGTGAAGGGTGTGTGTGTAATATAAGTTATGCGATTGGGGGGTGGGGAAGGGTAGAATGAGAGAATGATTCATATGTATGTAGGGGGGGGCGGTGATCTGCTTATTCTTGGAGGGCAATGGGCACAGGAATACCATAGACCACCGCTGCAGCACCGACAGCATACCGCATGCGACAGACATCCCGGGCAAAGGCCAGACAAGAGCCCAGGTCTACACCCGCGTCAGTGGTGGACACTGGTTGCGACTTGGCGTCGCTGTTCTTGTTGCTGTTGCTGTTGCTATTGCTATTGGCGCTGGGGCCGAGGTCGTCGTCGTCGTCGTCGTCTTGGAAGAGCACCTTCTTGGTCGAGACGAGCGCTGAGGTCGCATGTGTAGGCGGCGGAGACGGATTCGTTTTCAATGCGAAGACCTGTCGAATGACTTCAATGGTCAGACGGTCGAGATCGCGATCGGTCACGTCCCAGAGGTTGCCGAGGACGAAATACGGTGCGCCGTGACAGAGATAGGAGAGAACGGGCCCCATGGGATCGTGTTCACCCCGCGACGTCAGACGACCACTGCTGCAACCCCACAGGAATGCAGCAGGTAGCAACACATGGCTGTTCGCTGTCGTCGTTGTGGCGGTAGCGGTAGCGGTGGTGGTTGCGGTGGCGGTGGCGGTGGTGGTGTCCTGCAGGCCGTGAAACGCTGCTCCAGCTCCGTGACCGCAATACACGAAGATCTCCTGCTGTGCTTGCTGCGTCCTACGTCACAAAATGGGGCAGTGGTCAATGCGGCGGTGAGTGGCGTGCAGTCCTCGTGCATACTTACTTGGCCACCTCTGGCTTGGGCACTTGTCCAACGAAGCCGGACCAGCCCCATCGCTCTTGTGCTTCCTCCAACAGCGGCCACAATGTCGCCCGCGTGGTCGGCAGGTTGTTCTCTGCATCCAATGCGTACCACGTGCGCTTGGCTTCTGCGGGTTGCCACCAGGGCCCCTCCTGTTCATTCGAAACGGCCTCCTGTCGACGTCGAATGATGTCTAACAACAGGGGCAACGATATCATGCGCGATACGGGCGCGTGTCGTAGCGACGCCATCGACTCCAACGGCAACTGTTGGAGCCATTCGTCCACCAGCAACACGGTATGTGCGGGCTTTGCGGAGCCTGTCGACGCAGCTGGCAGCGACGGTGCGTGTCGAGCTCGTCGACGTGAGGTGTCTCTGCCGGCATCGCGGCCACCGTCCTCGTCGTTGTCCTCGTCGTCGTCGCAGAACACATCGATGACGCGCTTGCCGGCCGACTTCTGGGCCGTCATCAACACATTCGTTTTCTTCTTCGTCGCCGTCGTGGTCGCCATCGCACTCATCGAGGCAATGCTCAGTCCTTTCTTCGCCGTGGTCATCGCTTTGCCAGGCGTTGCGGTGGTGAGGGGTAGCGGTTTCGCAGGAGTAGGCAACGGTGGTAGATCGTAGTCGACCGTGCCCATCGCTGTTTTGGCCGTTGGCTTCTTCTTCGAGGCGGTGGCGGGAGGCACAGGAGGGGCAGGGGGCACAGGAGGCGCAGGAGCCGACGTGTGTGTGGATTGGAGCAGGCGATGCTCCACCAGGCGATCAATCAACTCGCTCTTCTTCCCCGCGACAGGAAGCCCCGCTTCCTTGCACAGTACCTTCAGATCCGTCACTTTCAATGCCTCGTATTCCTCTCGGTATCGGCTTTCATCGTCGGCGGTGCCGTTTACGGGACCTTGGTTCTCTGTTTGCGGTGACGTTGGTATCGTCAGTGGTGAACCCAGCGAACTACTGTCACGGTGGGACGCAGCGGTGGTCTCTGTGGCCGCCACCAGACGGTCAAATTCGTCCATCGCCGTCTCGTCGACGTCGTCGTCAACGATACCACGGCGGTAGGGTGTCTCACTGACCTCGTCGTCGTCGTCGTCGACTGCAAATCGGAGAGTCTTCATCGACGAGGCGACGGTATCGACGTCGTCGTCGTCGTCGTCGGGTCGCTGCTCAGTCTCCAAGCGACTGGAGCCTCTCGCTCTGGCCCTCACACCACGGGCACCGCCACCGGCACCGCCACCGCCATGGCCAGTCATCGCTTTCAGTGCGGTTCCTGTTCCCAGAGGCTGTTTCTTCACACCACTACGAGCACTTGGTGTAGCAGAAATAGCACCCGTTGTAGTGGGTGGGGCTTTGTGGGGCTCTGCGGTAGACAGCGGTTCGCTGATGTCCCCGTCGTGGGATGGACCACTGTCCGTCGCCACCGGTGCTCGGAGCAAGGCCAACAGAGGCGACAACAACGTCTCGCACTCCACGAGAATCGCCTCGATATCTGCCTCCATTTGTTCGCGCTGCTTCCACCACTGTTTCTTCTCTTTCTCCGTCATTTGTGTGACAATCGCCAAGTCCTTCGTACGCCGTAGCTGTTGGTGTTGGGCCTCCAGCATGTTGCGCCAGCGATGGGCCAACGCATGCAAGGCCTTGCCTCCCGCGATGGACAACACCTGGACGTCTCGATGGCCACGGTGGCGATACACTCCTGCCAGGATCGTGTCCGTGGCGACATCGCAGGTGAGAAACGCCACTTGCGTAGAGGACGACGACTGTGCCACCAACAGATCCAACCGCTGAGCGACCGCGTCGATCGACGTCGATGATGACCGTAACGCCTCTTGTACCAGCTGCACGCTGGGGTTTTGGTCACACTGCACCTTACTTCCACTACTGGGTACCGATGGTGTGGGCAGGTAGCTGCTACGCTCGAGCGTCAGAAAAGCCGCCGACGCTCCAGCAACGAAGGCCTGCAGGTTGCGGACAGAATCTGCGCCACGGTCGCCTTGGACGAGCGAAATAGCCGCGGCTTTCCGCAGATGGCGTGCCACAGGGAACGGACATTGCAAGGAGAAGCGCAGCATGGCGTCCTCGTTGGGCATTGCCGCATTTAAACCTTTCGCCGCGGCCGCCGTGGGGTCCTGCCACCCCATCGCCGATCGCTGCCATAAGATATCGACGTCGAAGGCTTCGGGTCGCCGTGGACGACTTGGCGTGTTCTGCATGGCGCTCATCACCGTCGGTTCGGCGGATAGCTTGGTTTGGAAGGTCGGATACTGGTTCATGAGCCACGCAACGGTCGATGTCGCCGCTTCATCGTTGAAACCAGCCACTCCCAATGACGTCACGAGCTCCTGCAGTCGCGCCGACTCAATACGGTGCCAATGACGCAGCACATGCACCACCACACGAATGCAAAGGGCAGTTGGTGAGACTTGAGGCTCTGTTGGGGAGGTTCCACGCAGCTGGGTCACGAGTTGCCACGCTTCGGCGACATTGTCCACCGCTCGTGACGTTTTCCCCAAATTTTCAGCGACCTCCGCGCTGAAGAGCAGCGTTTCCAATCGCAGCCAACGCGTCCAGGGACCATCGCGGATACTGCGATTATGTGCGTACGAAAAGCTCTTCTTGGCACACGCTTCAGCCGTCAACAAATCGTCGAAATAGAACCAACAGACCTTGCTGGCACAGAGCCACAGGAAGCTCTTGACGATGTAATAGTCGACGAACGGCTGGAATATGCTGGCCTTGACGTGGTCCATGACGCTCTCTACGCCGCTGAGAAACGTTTGCTTTGCGGCTTCATCGGACCAATGCGGTGTCGGCTGACAAGAGGCCACGGCAGAGCTCAATGATCGATGCCACCGACGTGCATCGTGGAGATGGCGCTGGATCACGCCTACGCAGTCGACGATCGGCTGATAGTCCTTCGAAAAGGCCATATCCTGGTCGAACAACAGTGCACATCTGTCAGAGGGGGACGCCCAGATGTGGTACAAATCATGGACAATTGTAAGCGCGGGGATCGACAACGCCATCGTCATCTCCGCACCCATTGCGGGTGCATTTCCATCGAGAATAGACGCACCGACAGACACAGGACTAACGTGATATCTCAGTACATCGTCATGGAGACACAATGCCTGGTAATCCTCGTTCTTCATAGCGGTGTACCGCCCCATGTTGAGGTCTTGTGTCCACCAGGCGAGGGCGTGCTGCAACAGGGTTCGATCTGTCGTCATCATGGGAGCGGTGCTCGCCAGCAGAAACTGCATTTCTCTTCGAATGAGACGCAAGTCTTCGATCTCTGTCGACTCTGGACAGTGAAGGAGATCAATTATCAAATCAACGAGCTTCTTCGTCGTCTTCGAACTGGGTACCGAGAGAAGGTGAATGAGAGTGGTGGATGAAGGAAGAGCGCCCGGCGCTTGTACTGACGACGCTGAGGCACGAAATCCTTCCTGAAGATGGACCAGAAAACGGGCAAGAAGAGACTGCATTACCTCCTCTTCCGCCGCCGAAAGAACCCCTGTTCTTCCAGTACTGCTGGCCATTTCCGCGCCGGTTGTATTCAGATAGTGGGCGACGGAGAGGTGGAGACACTTGTTCAGTTTGTCGAAATAGTCTGCACCACCAAGGGAGCAAATCCCCCGAGATCGGCTCTTCTCCAGAAGAATAGCCATATTCCACAGCATCATCGCCTTTAGAGCGCTGGTTTCCCCATGACCAAGCCGGATACCATCGAAGAGAAGTGAGATATGGAGCAGGACATTGACCACGTCCGCGGGTGATGCGTTGCCGTCTCTCTTCAGCTTGGCGACGACGTCCACCTCTTCCGATATCTTGCGAAGTAGATTCATAACGGACTGTGCAATCGGAGCTTCGTCAACTTGGGTCGCTGAGTCTTGAGATAGATGCCGTTTCAACCACGTATACACCGTTTTCAATAAATTGTCCCACGTGGAAAGCTCACCATGTAATTCGGCAAACGATTCACACCCCACGCGAATGACTCCAGACACAATCATCATTGAACATTTCCCATCCTTCAAAAACACTTCAAAGAGATGGAGGATTCCTTGAAGGGATTTTTGGACAGTTTTGAACTTTCGTGAACGAATAGAGGAGTCGTCCTGAGCGGAGATGAGTTGCCCCTGAAGATACAGAGTAACCTGTTCGATGCTTCTCTCCATCCCACCGCAATCTGTTGGCCCAGTAGATACAAACATTGAATCTACCGCAAAGTAGTACAAGATGAACATCAAGTCAAACTTGAGCAAGTCCAGTTTGCTGTTGCTTTCGCTGGTCGACTGTCGGACAGCTGTGAGGATATCGTTGACATGATCGAGAGATAGATTGGATCCGAGATCTTGAAAGGCCTCCACCAGTTGGAGAATTGTTCCTTTGAATGAACTTCGCACTTTATTCGAAGCGACACTGTTTCGTATGGCCTCATATAACTCGCGGCGGAGGGGTGCCCATCGCTGTTCATTGCCAGGGATAAGCGACACAGATGCCGTCAAGACATCGCGGGTCATGGAGATAAGTTTAATAAAATCCTGTCCGCTGATGGCATCATCATTGGTCGCTCTTTGTACAGAAGCAATGAACTGTTTTATCGTTGCTGTGAACTGACTGGACGACTTCGCTACTATCGATTTCTGGACAGAACCGAGATCCTGAGGAAAATGAAAAAAATTACTAATCAACAAACTCTTCAGCATTTGATTCAGACATATAGAACTTACCAGCGTAAGCTGGGCATCAAATGATGCTTTTGACGCCATAACCGGTTTTCAGTTGCGACGACACCTCGACGAGTGGGGATAGTTGATGGCTATATCCTTTTACAACAAGCAAGGATGATGTTCGAGACTTGAAATAAAACTTGGTAGCATTGATTTGTTGACTTTTCACTGCAGTAATCAATACAATATCCGCCTGAAAAGCAAGGACATCTTCCATGATCGCTAACTAACCGTTGGTGAGTGACTCACGACGAGACAGAAACAGAGGAAGGAGGGGAAAATCGAAACGCTTTCTGACATACCGACGGACAAACAGGCTGGGCAAATGGTCAGTGTGTGAAAGTGGGAAGATGGAAAGAAGATGGATGGACGTCTCTCTGTTGCGAAGAGTGAGGTGGAATTTTCCTGCAAAGAAGTGCTCTTTGGTTGGGATTATGATCATCGAGTTCGGCCCCTTCGAATCCCATTCATCAAACGGAACTCTCACAATCGAACCCATCTACACTCTCAATAAAAGTTTCCTTTCGAAATGAACTCGCAGTCGACCCCATCAACTGGCTCTCAATGCACCAACCCTCAGGTACAGAATCGCCATCCTATCCTCGATCAGTTCTCTCGTCACACGCGTGATTTGACTTCTCGTAGGTTGGCAAGTCTGGAAAGAAAATTTGCTGCAGCTGCCCTGAAACAAAGAAAGTTAGAGACGAGTGTGTCGTCAACAAGGGACCTGAGAATTGTGCGGCTGAGATTGAAGCACACAAAGTTTGTTTGAGAAGCGAAGGCTTTCGCGTTGACTAGACAAAATGAAGTGATAGGTTTTATGCAACTCTTGTGTATATTTGACTTTAATGTAAATTGCGAATTTCCTTACTCGTTGAAGTTGAAGGGGTACTTACACGCACACTCGATGAGTATGCCAAAATTAACAAGAAACTGTTTTTTACAAAGCTAGACCGATATGAATCCAGCGACAAAATTTAAGCCATCCAAGAAGGCTTGCGGAAAGATTGGCCAGCATACTTAGCCTTGGAACCAAGCTCCTCTTCGATGCGGAGAAGTTGATTGTACTTGGCGAGGCGCTCAGATCGGCAAGGAGCACCAGTCTTGATTTGACCAGTGCACAAACCAACAGCCAAATCAGCAATATAGTTGTCTTCAGTTTCACCGGAACGGTGAGATGTCATGACGCCCCAGCCGTTCTTCTTCGCTAGCTTCACTGCATCGATGGAGTCGGACACGGATCCGATTTGATTGACCTTCAACAGCAAGGCGTTACAGGCCTTCTTCGACTGGGCAATCTCAATACGGCTGACATTAGTGACCAAAAGATCGTCACCAACGACTTGCACCTGCTCACCGATATCTTTCGTAAACTTCGTGTAGTTCTCCCAGTCATCCTGCTCAAAAGGATCCTCAATAGAAATGATGGGATACTTCTTGACCAAGTCTTTGTAGAGATCAATCAACTGCTGACCCGAAATAACTTGAGATCCGTCGTTGTTGGCAGTCTTGAAGTCCAAGTCGTAACGACCATCCTTAAGCTGAAACTCGGACGCAGCAACATCCATACCCAACTTCACTTCCTTCTCGTAACCAGCCTTCTTGATAGCGGTCATAAGCAAGTCGACACCATCATAGGTGCTCAAAATAGGCGGGGCAAATCCTCCTTCATCACCGACATTGCACGCATCTTGACCGTACTTGCTTTTGATGACCGACTTCAAGGTGGCGTAAACCTCACATCCCATGCGCATTGCTTCACTGAAAGACGACGCACCAACTGGCAAAATCATGAACTCCTGGAAAGCAAGGCGGTTACCGGCGTGGGATCCTCCATTGATGACGTTGAAGGAGGGAACAGGCAAGACGAGATCGGTGTTTCCAGCAATGTCGGCAAAATGCTTGTAAAGAGGAACATTCTTGGATGCAGCACCGGCTTTGGCAACGGCAAGGGAGACACCCAAGATAGCATTGGCACCCAAATTGCCCTTGTTGTCAGTTCCATCAAGTTGCTTCATGCGGTCGTCGATTTCGCGTTGCTGGGTGACATCCATGCCCTTCAAGGCATTGTTCAACACCTCGTTAACATTGCGCACTGCCTTCAACACACCCTTTCCCTTGTAGCGGCTTCCACCATCACGAAGCTCCACAGCTTCGTGAATACCAGTAGACGCACCACTTGGAACAGAGGCACGGAACAATCCTTTCTCCGTCACAAGGTCAACTTCAACAGTGGGATTGCCACGACTGTCAATGATCTCCCTTCCCTTGATGGATTGAATGCTTGCAAAACGCTTTTGAGCGACTTTGGTGCTCTTAGCAAGGACTCTCGATGCAATCATTTCAAAGATTATAAACAACAAAAACTAGTTGGTATTTATTGTGAAAGAAAGATTGTATCCATGCTGCTTGGTTCCCAAGCTCGAGGAAGTTTGCACCTGCACGAGCAGAAGAAGACTCTTGCACTTGCTTCCAGGCAGCGTTTTTTCTGTCGAAAAGTCCGTTTTTCATCAACGCAAATGCAACAAAACGTCGAAGTGTCACAGGAGAGACAAGCGGTCGCCAAGACACATTTCGAGCCGTTTCACAGCGGTCGTTTCTTCACCCTCTTTTTGGCGATGGTCACTTCCCTGCCGGGTATGGCAGTTGTGTTCATCGTAAAAAAGTCTCGACCAATCGGCATATTGATTTTGCACTTTCTGCGTGATTCCAACTCTCCAGAGAGGTGTCTTCATCATGAAGGCTCTTCAGAAGAATGCACCGTTCGGTGAGAACACGTTTGGGGTACGGACGAAAATGTTGAACACCCTTGGCCAAATCTCACAACTAACAATCCATGTCTTTTCAGATCCAAAAATCCTATAAAGTTCACAAGCAACGTGTCAAAAACATGCGTAAATGCATTGACAATGATACGCCAAGAAGCTTTGTTGGACATGCTGGTCCCAGAAGCCCCAACCGGAAAGTCGTCGCGAAACAAAGTATGTTCTTCTCTGTATGTATGTATCATAGCATCCTTCTCACCATTTATTGACCATTTTAACATACAGTGGCCGAAGAGAACCTCAGACGAGAGAATTTCCTGTTGGCACAGCGAATATTCAAAATCATGCAGGGCGAAAGCGAAATCACTCAAACTATCAATGACAATGAGCACATCGAAAATCACCCTGGCACAATGAATTTCCGCCGTCGCTTGGAAGAAGCTCAGCGCATTCATCATAAAAATCTCATGTTTGCGATTCGCATGCAGTCTATTCAGCCTTACTATCGCCACACAGACTTATCAGTTGTGCATGCGACGAAATCCCCCGACTCCCCCAACAGCAAATCAAAGCACCAGAAGAAAACAAAATTCATGAAAGAATTTGAATACTCGCTGCAAGTAGCAGAAGAGCAAGCGAGCAGTATTGAAGAGACTGGAGGTCCCTTTCAGAGTCTCACTGGTGAAGACGGTAATCAGTCTTCCCCTCAGAAAGGTGATACTCATGGATTTTCCATCACCAAACGACCTCGGACTATCTTACTTCAGTATACGAAGGGACAAGATAATCGTATCCTCGACGTGGTGGTTCTTAAAGAACCGTTCCGTGACAGATATGCCATCTTTGGACTTGATGTGGACGATGGTCAACGATACGAGCTTCGCCTAACGTCAGAAGACGTGTCCAACATTTTGGATGGCGATATTTTGGTGACGTCTGTTGACAATGTGGAAGTATGGATGGCCTTGCTGAACAAAGTACGATTGAAGCCAGTCGCGACTTTTGACCAAATGCCGTTCACCAATCAAGAGATTGATCTCCTCTCTGCAAACGGCATGGCCTTCGATTTCCCCACTCCATATTTGTCTTCAGCCTCGGGCCTGGATCCTGCCACGAAGTCAATGACTTCTACTCCGAATCCCTACGGCGAGTTTCCGCCATTGGCCAATTCGAGTAGCAATGGACAGCGCCCTCAAAGCCGGGCCCCACAATCGCGCGGCCAAACGGGTGGCTCGTACACCATGCCTAATCCAGATGAATTCGACAACTTGCCTTTCGACTACGGCCAAGACAATGGTGATGTGCCACTTAGCAGTCGCACGGAAACATCTGGCGAAGGGAATAGACCTTCCACGTCGTCGCGCCAGGCTCGTACTCCTCAGTCACAGCCTATGGGCCACGCCGCCCATACGCCATTGGTGATGGACGACTTTTTGGAAAGCGACGTTGAAACCGCCGAAATGATTCGCGCATCCAATGCTGCCGCTGCCTTAGCCGCCGAGCAGCAACAACAACAACAACAACAAGATGCCAAATCTGCCACGGAGGCCCCCGCGTTGACGCCCAGACAACCGGTAAGTGAGGCTTCTCTTCATCATTTCCATACGTTCGCACTTTGTCAACTGAGCTTCCTTCTTTGTAGTCGTCAAGACCATCTTCCAAGCCTGCAAGTGGTCGCGTTGCAAGTGCCCGAACCACCACTGCTGCGTCCACCAACGCAGCAGGAACCGTATCAACGACGAGCAGTAACTCAACACCCGCTGCAGGAGCTGTTCGTCCCGTGCCCCCGTCAAAACCAAAAACGCCCACAGCTGCAGCTGGTGGAGGCAACGCGACGCAACCGACAGCACCTCGCCCCAATCACAGTAGAGGAGCGGTCAGCCGTCCGCGAAGTGTTGATCAAGAAAGCTCATCCGATGCGAATGCTGTTCCTGTCGCCGCAGCGTCAGCGTCCACCGACAATGCTGTGTTTGCCTCGACCTCGCATGCGTCAATGCAGGCCACCAGTCGCAATGCTTCTTCGCAATCAAAAAAGCGACCAGAAGAGCAAGCGCAATTAGCACAGACCGTCGCTGCACAAATGACACAGGAGAAGCTGGTCACGATGCCGAGCAAGTTGCCAGAAGGGCTCGATGAGTTGATTGTGACGCCAGCGCAGCGTGTGGCCACAGCTGAACTCGTGGGTATTGTGTCAGGTGTTACGTCCGATGCGATGGGCCTGGCAGTGTCCAGCGTTGCTGACAGCGTACCGTCAGCAACGATTTCCTCCGTCGCTCCGTCAGTACCGATCGATGCTCCTGTCGCCCTGGCCTCCACGTCGAAGTCGAAGTCTTCGGTTATCGAGGCTCGAAGCTCACAGGATGCCAATGATGAACCACGACGAGCGACACCAGCAACAGCAGCGGTAACAACAAGCAGCGCCGCAGCGGCTACCGTCGCGACAACGACTGCAGACGTCGTGTCAGTGGTGGAGTCCCCTCGTCGTGACAGTGGCGAGTACGAAGAGGAGAGCTTCGAAGTACCTGACCAAAGTACGATAACGTCACCAGTACCCCAATCGGCATCTCAGAAGAAACCGGTCGAGCTGGCAGCAAACAAAGATGATGAAATTGCCGAAGAGATCCCTGACGAAAGCAGCTGAGTGGGGACTCGTTGTTTGTTATGAAAGAGCTTTGGCGTGCGCTGAGCGAGCTATGATCGCCTGAGCCGAACCAAACCGTCTCCTATTTTGTTTTGTAGGTTCAATTTGTTTAGTAATTATTTCGTGCGGTGCAAGGAAACAGATTTGTAACTGCGGTCGGTGTTCGTTGTCGTGCCCACCTCAGTAACTCTATTCATACTCTCCTTTGCTTGCCGTATTGATGCATGACACGTGCACAGGATCGAGGACAGCTATTGTCGATAGCAATGGATCGGCATTGCCAGTCACCGATTGGCCTGATTGCAAAGCGATCATCGTATCTTCATCGTCGTTGTGGTCGAGGTCTTTCGCTTCGTCTGCCGTACGACGTTGACAAAGGAATCGGTGCAACGATTGCAGGGATTTCAGTTGATGGTCGCCGATGATCTCCCCTTTCACTAACAGAGGGATACCCGGCGGATAAATGCTGATCTACAGTTGGAGCACGACAAAAGTCAACGGAAGTCAGCGGAAGTCAACGGAAGTCATCGTGTTGCAGCGTGAACATATGCGTACCGTTTCCGCCGATATGCAACCTGCGAGCGATGGTGAAAACACAGAGCGATGGGTGACATTTCGTCGCCAATGCTGACGCCAGGGTCGGACCAATGATGATTCACGGGTAAAAGGCTCTCTTGGTACTGATGATGATGGATCAGCGCTGTCGGGAAGCTCTTCGACACCTACATCAACATCTTGCCGGTCCTGTCGAATTCGATGACAAACGTCAATCAACTTCGAGACCAGATACTCCATCGAAGTGGTGTTAAACGAGGAGGGTAAAACATAGGTCACACAATCGGGAAGATTCAGCTCGCAATAGACACCGTACTCTGTAAAGTTGAACGACAAATATTGACGATGACGAGCGACAAAATGACAAACGATTCAGGAGACGGTTTGGAGATCTGACTCACCCTCACAAAGTGTATCGTCAAGTCGAACACTGGTCCACTGGTCGGCTCTACAACGGCGTACATGTATGGACAACTTGAGAGGATCCACTTGCCATCGCTCGCCACTTCGCCTGTTCCGTTCCTTCACGTGGTCATCCAACGTCGTCAGTGTATCCGACACTACCGCGAGGTAGAGCATCACGTCACATCATTCGCATTGAGT
>SMOI01000292.1:16008-38811 GCA_008000375.1 Poteriospumella lacustris
ACGTGGTCATCCAACGTCGTCAGTGTATCCGACACTACCGCGAGGTAGAGCATCACGTCACATCATTCGCATTGAGTTTTAAGTCATTGATCAAGCGACAAATACCTTGTTTCTTCAGAGTAGCTTTGAGTGTCTCTGCCAGAGCGCACAGAGATTCAAGTGTTTCGGTTCCACTGTGCTGATATTCTGCGAGGCTAGCATCGAGCGATGCCAGAAGCAACGAATTGGGGCTGGTCGTAGTCAGAGCTGAAAAGGAATCATCAACGATGCTCTCGACATCTTCAGGGTGTAGGTCTGTCTGAAAGCTAAAGGCGTTGGTGTTCAAGTGCATCAAGGCCGTTTGTGAAAGTGAACTCAAACTCTTGTGCGCACTTTGGACAACGATATCGGCACCGCATGACAACGCATCTGAAGGATCCGGACGGCCAAACGAATCATTTTGCTTCCAATAAATCGTCAGTATCGATCGATGGAAGCCTACCTTGAATGTCGTATGAGCGAGGGAGAAAGCGAAGATGCGCTCCGTGCGCTTCATCGACCAGAACAGGGATGTCAGAGGAATGACATTCATCGATCAGATTCTTGAGAGCGGTCGGATGAAGCATGACGCCTTGGTACGTCGGGCGAGTCAGAACCAATCCCATGATCTACTCAGCAAGTGGCAAAATTTAGTCATTCGGCGAATGAGAATGTGCTATTTGCGAGTGAAGCGAGAAGAGACGTACTCTAGGACCGTACTGCTTGAGTGCATTGGTGATGGCCTTCGTCGACGGCCCAATGCCGATGTTCCACTGAGGATCTTCCTCAACATCTATCAATAGTGCATCTATCTCAAAAACAGAAAGAGCATCATAAACAGCTTTGTGGGAATCTCTGGTTACGAGGAGGACGGGCGCGGCGCTGTGTGGAGTGTAGCCTTTTCGCGCGGCATAAATTTCTCGAAGGGCCAAGATAGCAGACAGAATCCCACCGGTACTGTACGCCACAGATCCAGATTATTTCAGTTGTATGTTAATCAGTGATGACAAAATCCCACCTTCCATTGACGAGGAACCAGGAACGTTTGGCATGGTAAAGACGAGAAGTTGATTGCAACGCGGACAAGAGGGGTCCCTGCATGGTACCGTACAGTTTATGAAAATAGCAGTGCTCAGCTGACAATGAGGAAAAGACAAAAATTGTGCAAAAGTACCTCAGGTGAATGAATATTGTCGGTTTCGTCCAGTTCTGGTAAATCCAGAGATTCTATGCTCCCCGTGTTCAAAAGCCTCTGTAAGGGCCCTGCCCCGCCGTGATTTGGAAAGAAAAACCGTCTTTCGATAAAATTGGACGCAGCTACAACAGCAGCAGAATATTCCCCAAGAGCAGGCCTGAGAATGGTAAACCTCTTGCAATGTCTTTGTGCTTGCACAGGGTAACTGCGGGCCGAAGGCAGCCAAACCAGAACAATATGCCATACCATGCAGACCCACCAAGTCACATGTCGGCAAGCCATGATCAGAACACCCGTTGTTCAATAGACCTTTCAGTTCCTTTGTCAGCTACAGCGAACAATTCACAACTTTGGTCTATGATGCCATCATCAGTTGATTTGCAGCAAACCGCAAAGAACCAAAAAGACTGTGGACTGGGCGACACGGTGGGGGAGATGGCTATGAAAAGTTTTGAAACGCTCTTTTGGGTGACAAACGGACAGAATGAATTAGGGCATAGCGATATGAGGCGCACTCACAACAGGATCGTGGGCTTCGCCATGAATAAAGGGCCCTGCTGCCCTGCTGCTGGCACTTTGGACTTGGTTTCTTCGATTTGGACGTCGCAATTGACGATGGGTTGTTCCGTTAGTGTTGAGAGAGGTTGAACAAAACCATCAGTTTTGATCGGTCGACGCTGCTCTTTCTGTTTGCATTGTTCCGCGAATGAATTGCAGTTGGTGAAGAAACCCTAATGGCAAGTAATGTTGAGGAGCTTCTAAGCTCCATTCGAGAGCAAGGAAAGGTCCTGAAAGTGCTTCGAGAAGCCGCGCCGACGATCGTGCTTCAGAGTGAAGAAAATCGTGCTGCGATGTCGGATTCATTGACTGCGTAAGTTGAATGGTCCTGATTGTTTGATATGGCGGAAGTGTTCTCATTTTTTGTGTCGACACTTCAGTTTGATGAAAAGCTATGAAACCCTCATTGTTCGGCATATTGAGCATTGCGACGAGAATACCTTGAGTCAGCTTTGGAAAGGTTGCTTTTATAAGCAAATTGAAGATTACCGCCAAACCCTGAAGCAGATTAAAGCTGCTGCCGATGACTTTGAGGCCAAATCTCATGTCCGCGCCAACTCCGAAGCGCCTAAGTTCAAGCAGCTCATGGCTTACGCTCAAGAATCTTTTGATCGCTTTCTTCAAAAGGGAACAAAATTTTTTCAGTCATTAGTCCGAAAGGTTCGTCCTCATCTTTCCTGCTGCTTGGTCGGCTTCATAACCAATCGTGTTGTTGCAACAGTTGGAGACTATCGCTGCTGCGACGGAAGTTACAGACACCGCGAAAATGGAGGTGCTGATGAAGTTTGTGTACAAGTGCTCAGTCTACATTGGTGATTTATTGCGTTACAAAGAGCTCTACTCGACAAAGGAGAAGAAAGACTATGGAGAGAGCTTGAAGCACTATGAACGCGCTGCGATTCTCATGCCCGATGTTGGCAACGCTCAGAATCAGGTTCGTTCGAGCTGTTCGGCAGACCTTAGCCTTTGATTTATAGATTGTGTATTGATTACTCTTCAGCTGGCAGTGATAGCGACGTATAACGGGTCTGACAGCTCTGCCCTGTATCACTATTGTCGCAGTATCATGGTGAAGAGCCCTTTCTCGGGAGGATTCGTAAACATGGCGCAAATTTTTGAAGCAAACTTGCCGAAGTATCAAGAGTATGCGGGTATTCGCGAGCGATTGGACAATGTTGCGCATTTACCGGAGGCTCAGCGTTTGAAGATGTTCTATTGCGACTTCGTGCAACTTCAAGGTGTCTTCTTCGCCTGGTCTGTGCGAATGCACTTGGAATACATCCGCAACTCCTCGCTTTCGCAGCCAACGTCAACGCAAAGTTCAACGGAATCAACGACCCTGTTGTCCAAGTTGAATGACACGATTGCGTCGAAGCTGTTGCGGTCTGACCGTGAGCTGAAGGCGGCGAAACTGCAGCAACTGACGGCGCAATGGTTGGAAGATTTTGATTGGATTATCAGTGAAGACAAGCTCAGAGGAGGAGGAGCAACTCGCTTTGTTGCCGTGTGTTTGTTCGCTATCCACTTCGCCGATATGCCCGATGCATCGCTCTTGTCCAATGGCGATGGGAGTTTCTCACAGTTTCTGCATGCCACCTACGACAGCCAGGTGACTACAGACGCTGCTGCTGTCACCCAAACAGCGGCTGATGGCGCGCGAAAGGTAGACCGTACGATCATTCAGTCTCAAGCTCTGAGCATGTTGTTTGGTATGGTAACGCGGTCCGCGCTTCGATTGATCCAAGCGACTCCAGGATCGTCGTCGGGATCACCCGCTGCCCACTGGAACATTCGTCCGTTGACGTTGATTCTGTTGTTTTTGCTGTGGTTGGAACGTCATCCGGAGCATTTACTTGCGGCTGAAGAAGTGGAAGTGGAGGATGTAGCGCTCCCGTCTGTTTTCAATGATTCGTTGTCGATGGATGAAGGCACCAGCGTGCAACAACAGGCGTGGAAACGCAAGTTTTGTGTGAACAAGGAGCAAGGGCGATATGAGCAACGCATTCGTTCCAACTTGCGATCAGCGATGGCTCAACTTCGTAGCGCATTGCTGCAAGTGTTTCCAGATGTGCAGGCTGCTCGTCCGCCTCGACAGACGAGTGATACGACGTTGTTTGCCCTGCGTGATCTTGTCGAATTACGTGGATTCTTGCCTCTTGGCGAATCTACCGCGGAATTGTTCACCAACTTTCATCCGCTGAAGCAGCGCCTTGAATTTTTCGGTGCGGAAGTGTCGAAGCTCGAAGCGATGCGGCTGATTTTTCTCTCGATTGGTCGCATTTTCGATTTGCCGGTGACTCAACCCGAACTGGATGCAGCGAAAAATGGAAATGTGCCACGAACGCGCCAATTGTTCGATCCCAACGCGGACTCCAAAGCAAAAGCACCTGCAATGAAGCCCAGCGATGTGAAGACGAAGAAAGACGCAAAGACGCAACCTGCGACGAAGAAAGGGAGCTCGACGCAGTCGTCTGGTCACGACGGAGTGGAGAAAAAGCGAGCGAAGTTGCATGAAAAGCAAGGTCGAGATGCATCGAAGGCCGCAGCCGGTCTCTCTGAACCATCGTCGAAGGAGATTGCCCCAGCATCGCTCGAGGAATCGACACAAGCAACAGAAGCTGTCAAGGGGGCGACTTGGGAGTTGAACCTTGAAGAGCCTGACAACACGGCTGCTATTGCTGCGGAGGACAATACCTTCGAGCAGTTGAATCAATCCATCGCGTCTGAAATCGCTACCGAGGAGCGGAGTCTTTCCGCTGTTCCGTCATTGACCGAATTGATTCGTCAGCAAGGGGAGAATCCGTCGTTGTCGTCGGTATCGCCCTTCGGGTTCCCTACTTCCCGAAGTTCCATGTCGGGAAACCCCAGTCAAGATCGACTCTCGGCGTATTTGTCTCCTGCCGTATCGTTTGGTCGTCTGCCTGACACTGGCATCGACAACGAACTGTCCCAGAGAACCTCCGCGCAGATGGCTGCCACTGCTGAGGACGATGAGGATGATTTCGAAGACGTTGTGTTCCGTCCTGCGTTTCCCAAAGACAATTCAGTGTTGGACTCGTTGGAATCACGCCCTCAGAAAAGCAAAACCCATGACATTTGGGCTCAGTTTGGAATTAATTCTTCGTCTGCGGTGGGAGATGCGTCAACGCTGAGCTCTCAGTCAACATTTGCGTCTCTCCCTGTTCTAACTGGCTCGGCTATCACTGGTTTGCCATCGACCGACGTTAAGGGTATTCATGGTCTTGGGTCCGGTTGGGAGTCCGACATCATCTTTGGCAACCCCACGGGTCCAGCAGGAGTCAACACCAGTGGGACACTCAGCAGTGGTGATTATCCATCCTTCGAACGAAGCGATGGGGATATCTTTGCTTCGCTGGGGGTTGGTCACAGCCACTGGGATGACTCCGCGGTGTCGATGATGCTCGGTACTGGCTTGTCTGCTTCATCCGCGGTGTTGGATTCTGACATCCGATTTTCGGGTGGAGGGGCTCCTCCTGGGTTGTTCTCGGCTGGCAACAGTCAATCGATTGCCGGTGTTCCGCCAGGTCTGCACGCTGCATCTGCGACAAGCGGCTCGAATTCATCTGCACCGCCCGGTTTGTCGAGTCAAACCAATTCCCAAAAGAGCCGTCGTGGAGAGGATTTCCTGGCGTATTTGGCGCAGCAAGGTCAAGGAAGCACTTGAGTCTATGACGCAGAGGTTGCCAACATCGCGCAAGAGTCCGCGCTGCAATCGAGGCCAACGGTCGTTCGCCATTCGCCTGCCTGTTTTTGTTCGTACGAAAATTCGGCAGAAGGGATGTGCGTTGTCGAGAGACTCGAAGACCAGGCATTCATGGACGTTACAAACTACAAAGACAATTATATACGAACGGTCGAGGCTGACTGACAGGGGGAAATGGAAGGGTTAAATGCCTTTCTTTAGTCGTTGAGACATGGTGCGACTTCGCTTTGCTGCCATCTCCATAATCTCTACCTTCTTCTCCCAGTTTCTCTTCACCATGGCCAAGTTTTGCATGTTTCTCTTTTGCAAAATGTATTCTTCGATGTCGGGCATTTCAGAAGCTTCTTCCACCTGCATACGTAACTTGTTGCGGAGTCGTCGCTCCACATCGAGTTCTTTCAGAACACGTTTCTCTTCTTGCTCAAACTTTCGTTGTAATGTCTCCTTCGTCGATAATTCATTGGTCAGCCACTTCTCGTCTTCGATTTGTACGTTGAGCTTGTATTTGTAGTCGTTCAGGGCGACGGTGGTCTTACTGCTGGAGGTTTTGACGTCGGACAGCTCCTTGTTGCGCTCCTCGATTTTGGCGACGTACTGTTTGTTTTCAATTTGAAGCTGATGGTAGTCGATGTAATGGAGCGCCTCTCCTCCGTCTTCCTTTTGATTCAATGTGGCTTGAAGCTTGCTGATTTGACTCTTCAAGTTCGCATTCTTCAATCGCAGCTTTTCGATCACCGCGTCCACTTGTTTGTTTTTGTCCTCGAAATAGCGAATGACTTTCTCTGCCATGATCTTGCCAGTTCGATTATTCTCCGCACCCACAACAACATCTCGCTTGAACTCGTACGCATCCCGCTTTAGCTCACCAATGCGAATCTCAGTTTCCTCGAGCACAGCGCGGAGATTGTCGATCATCTTTTCAGAGTTCTTTCGGTGCGTTTCCATTTCAGCGACCAAATCTTCGTGGACAATGTTGGCAATTTCATACTTTTGGTCCGCAGTAAGAGTTAGGTTTCCTTGTCTCTTGTTCTTCTTGCGTTTCTTTTCATCTTCATCAACCCCCAATTCGGCGGTTTTCTTCTCATAGTAGCTCAGTAGAACAGAATTTTCCAATCGGAGATGGTCCACTTCTCGTGTAAGGTGATCGAGCTATAAATCATCGACCATAAATTAGATAACGTGCAATGATGACAATGGCACCAGCATACCTGCGATTCCAGTGCAGCGCGCCCGTAGTTGTTGTGATGATGAATCATCGTGTGACTTTTCGCTTAGTACCGACACCCACGAATCCTACTCAAATGCGGATGTAATGCAAACACAATACAATCAGTCACAGTTGCAGTGATTTACATATAGCCTACAGACTTCGTTGTGATCGATCAACGTCGCATCATTGCTGGCTTCTCCTGACCGTTTCGTTCCTTTGTCTCACTCAGCAGTACGTTGCCAGTTTCCCAGTCTTTGGGGTTTTATGACACTTCACATCCAAAGTCGATTCCCACGCGACCGGATCTTCGCGTTCGATATTCATACAGCTGTAGTGGTGTATGTATGTGAATCCCACAATTATTTGCCAACCCTGTCCGTGGAATAGGTGGATTGTTGTAGTGGATATCTACTCTGCGCAGACGCGTTGCTAACCCTTGAATAATCGGTAGGACAACTCATTACCAGCAACGATGTTGTTCGGTGATGCAGGCAGATCAGCCATGAATGGCAGCACCCGAAACCCCAACCTTGTATCTGTCAGATTAAAGAGAGCAAATCGGCGCAGTGCGACGCCGTTTCGAAATGATCAAAACAGCAACTCGTCGTCCACCGAGGAGGACAAAGAGCCCGAAGGATCGCAGGGGAGATTGTCGTTCCTCAATACCCCGCTATCATGGAGACAGTCAGTCAACATCAAAGAGTTATTGCTCGAAAGAGGATCCATTGATTTATCGTTGCCAGATGCCGAGGAAGAGGAGCGGTCGATTGCTGGAAACAACGACAAGTTCATCGGCGAGACGGTGCAAGAAACGATCGCATTGAACAGCAAATGGATGCAACGAACCGCTCGGTTTTTCGTCTTCTATGCTGTCGGAATCGGATTTTTCATGGAAGTAGAGAATTGGAACTTGAAAGACGCGGCGTGGTTTGTTGCCCAAACCATTTCTACCGTCGGATACGGAAACATCGCTCCAAAGACAACGTCTGGCCGAATGTTCGACATTTTTTACATGTTAATTGGCATTCTGTTGACATTTTCAGTCCTGGGAGATATAACACACAACATCGTCAAGCGAATGAGGCGGAGTTACAGTCTTCCACCTCGATTGAACAAGCTGCAGCTCATCGTACGCCACGTATTGAATCTGATCATGTGGATTTTCATCATGTTTGGGGTCTTTCTGTTCGGGGCAGTATTCTTTGCCTTGAACGAAGGCTGGAAGTTTTCAGATGCGTTGTACTTTTCGGTGGTGACTTGTGCATCGGTTGGTTACGGCGACTTGGTGCCGCAGAAGACATCGTCGATTTGGTTCAATTTGTTTTTCATTTTGGCGGGCGTCTCCACGACCGCATTGGCGTTTGAAAAAGTGGCCTCCTTCAAGCGCCATCTTGATTGTGCCGAATTGGACCAAATCGTCAATGAAATCGAACTTAGTCCTGAGCTACTGAACGCCATTGACCGTAGCGGTCGCCAGCGGGTTTCACGTGCGGAATATGTATTGCACATGCTACAGTTGGCGGGACGCCTTGGTGCAGCAGATATCACTCCATGGGTAAAGCGATTTGAAGAGTATGACGCAGATCGTGATGGTTATTTGACCAGATCCGATTGGTTGGAGTTTCAAAGTCGACGGTTCTCCAAGCGTGACGAGCCCGTGGTTGTCAAGAAAGGGAAAAACGAAGGCTATGCATCGAAGCATACCAGTGTGGGCAGTAACACGACTGCGTCTTCTATCCATACAGACAATAGCAGTCGTCCTGGATCGCGACCAACAATGACGCGAAAGCGTAGTGTGATCATGCAGGTAGCGGATGAGACACGCGATGTGATTCTGGAGACGCTGAAGATCAAGAAGACGGACAGTAGACCTTCCCAGGTTATCCACGACGCTTCCAATGAGGTGGTGGTCGTTTCCCCAATGCGATCAGCGTTGGTTCTTAAACGTGCCTCCACCATCAGCGATCAAAGTCATGACTCGTTGCGTGTTACCGTCGATGGTGTGGAGTTGGCCAACATGGACGACAGCGTTCCCACGGACAACGACGACAACGACGAAGAGACAGGCATCATCACTTCCATTCGACCGATGCCGTCGATTCCCAAGAATGCGGATCGTAACGCTTTTGACACTTCAACACACGATGGGACATAAAGAGCATGCCCAGTGCGTGCTGTTGTGTCATCCCGTGAAGCATGAACGGTTCCTGGGCAACACGATGCATATCGTTCCCACTGCTGTCGACTCTTAAAGGGTCAAAGCCCCGCTCCTTCTTCTTTCCTTTTTCTCTTACTGTAGTATGTGTTTGTTCTATTTTTTGTTTTGGTTTTGCTATAGCACCACCCTCCCATCCATGTATGTATTCACGAGTTGTGTCGGCTGCTTTCATCTGTTCGCAACTCTGGGGAGGGGGGAGGAGTACTCATTCGTTGCAGTGTTTGGGCGGCCAAAGTTGTTCTTGTTGTATTGTGTAGCGTCTGTACAGGGTCTGTTATGATGGCGACTGAGTATCGCCCTGATTTGTTTCCTCACAATCGTTCGTTTTGCGCTCTGTTTCCATGCGCGTCATTTACGTCTTTGTCGTCTACGAGAACATCTACCACACCACACCCTCATCAGGCACCAAGCGTCATCGGCGAGGTGAACTTATCACGATGTGATGTTTTCTTCTTTTTCACCGCCGCTGTGCTCCTTCTCATGTCACCGAACTGAACAGACTAAAATCTTCTTCGTCAAAGAAGTTGTCGCTTTCTTCGTCTCGTGGTCCATCCAAGGCCGCACCTTGTGCTGCAGCGGAACTGGTCGCCGCGTTCGTTGGAACAAGTGACGGGACGGTTTTCACATTCCACGTCATGACAGATCCATCGTCTAAACAAGCGACGAGATACTTCGAATCTGCTGAAAAGCTGACTTGGCGAACTGGAGTTTGTAATCTGTAGCAGCAGGGGGGATGGTGAGTTGCGGAGGTGACACCACCGATCCGACAGAGCAATACAACTTACCTGGGATGCTGCAAGCCACTATTCAATGCCTGGCAGGACTTTTCATATTGATAACGTTCTGTGGTACTTCCATCCATGCGAGCAACATCTAACAGCTTCTTGGGGATGTCTGGACCGAGAGGAAACACGAATACCTTTCCTTTCATGTTGCCCACTGCGAAAATCCCCAACGGAATGCAAACATCCAGCTTTATGAACCATAGATTTGCGTTCTGTAGTGTGTACTCTTGAAGAATCAATGACGCTCCCTACAGAAAACAAAACAAACACAAAAGTCAATGCACCGTCAGAGTCAATCAATACAACAACAGAACGAGCTGTCCATGTACCTTGTAGCGATAGGCATCGGGTGTCCATAAAACAATGCGATTGTTCGTCGATTTGCTTAGAACACAATCACCAACCCATCGAACACTGTCAACATAACCCGCATGAATTTGGGTCGTTGAAAACAATGGGATTTGCTCCATATGCGGTTGAAAGATTCGCTTGACAGGCTGCTCCTCGTCTGATTTCGTGATGGCTTCCACCAATTGGGGTGCGCGTAGGTTCCATATCTTGATGCTTGTATCGAGACTGGAAGACACCATACAGTTTCCAAGCGTATGGACATCCAAGGAAAGAACATCTCTTCGATGTCCTTGATCGCCGCCAAAGATGGCCACACATACCAAGGAGCGAATGTTCCACAGCCGAACACTTAGATCCTTGGAGGCACTGAAAACCAATCCATCATCGAGAGGATGAGTTCGTAGTTCATGGATATCTCCACCATGCCCATGGATGACTCCAACTTCTGGTCGGTCTTGAGTGCTGATGACTTTTACTACACCGCTCTTGCCACCAGCCACAACTACCGGCTCATCAATATCTGCGGATGCCCATGTACAGGCGTAGAAATTTTCTCTTGCAACCTCACCATGTTCATCAGTAGTGCGTAAGCTTTCGTCCACGTAGTGTCGTACAACCTCCACCTCGTGGTCTTGTATATCATAAATTGTCACTGTATTTGACCCGACCGCAGCGAAACAAGACCATAGGCTGGGATACTTTTCACAAAACTTCACACAATATATCACCCTATCGGGTGTGGACTCATTCTTTACGTCCTTGAGGGTGAATTCGATTGATACTTTTTCGTTCATTCCTGCTTTACAGGAGAAATAGGTGAAGGGAGTAGCACAGACAGCCGCGTGAAACCAAGAAAACCAATCAACTAAAAAGTGCAGGGACGACGCGTATGGACACTGTTAGCTCTATACATCAAAAGGGCAGCGCATACAAAGATCTTCTTCTCTCTTGGTTCATTTACTGTCTGTAACTCTTCGATCCCAGACCGTGAGGAAGTGAGGAACCCTTCGACAACTCGAAAACAACAATCGTCGTTCGGCTGTCATCGTCATCGTGCCACGTCTAGGCTGAAAATGAAAAACTGGGTTGGTTTGGCATTTTGCCACTCGTTGGCCGGACCTCTCTGCCACAGCAGCGGCAGAGACGACGAAGGCAGCAGCGACAGCAGCGGTGACGGAAAATGGCTTTCGTTATGAAAAGCTAAGGGAACGTGTTGACTATCGGCACATGACGATCAACTCCAGGGGTGTTTCTTTTGTTACCATAGCGCAATTCACCTCTGTCAACTAGAACAGCCAATCGGAGGAAATGTTGAGCAAACTGGTTGTGTCCAAATGCAATCATCTGACATTGAATGTCACCAAATTGGCGACACGGCCTTTGATCTCCGCATTTTCGTCTGCAGGAGAGGGATCCTCTAATGGTAAGCTTGGTTTATACGAATGCCCGATAAGTGTTTGTCTCACTGTGCAATGTGCAGGAGGATCCAAGGAGCCCCCGAAAATTGACCTTTGGCAAAAGTAAGTATTGTATTGCATATTTTGGCTTCTTTTTCATCCTCATTTCTCACTATTCATCAATTGTAGAATCAAAACTGGAATGATCAACCCCAAAAGACTTGATAAGAAAGCAAATGATCGCAACGTCGCGCATAACAATGCCCGAGGAAACAATAGATCAAAACCTGAAGGTGAAGTCAAGGGTGACAACAATCGGCAACACAATAGAGCTGAAAAGCCAGCATCTGATGCCAAGGGTATTGAAGGATCTGCTCGTCAATCACCAAACCGCTCTTCCAGCCCTCGTACTCCCCGTACTCCTCATCAATCTCAAAATACTAATGCTGGCCAAAATCGTCGACCTCCGAGACAAAATGGACCTTCGCGTGGACCCGCTGGTGAAAACCAAAAGAAACCAGTGCGGAAGTTCACAAACAATTCCAACTCGCCCAAAAAATCTTCTTTCGGTGGAAAGCCTAAACTCCAAGCTTGGCGCCAAGCTTCAGTTCGATCGGAGGGCGATGGTGGACCCGAACCTGTTGCACGAGGAAGTCGTCGTCCTCGCACTCGGGACGATGATGACGACTCCATTTCCGACCAAACCGACATTTTTGGAGCAAATCGTGAAGAAGACATTCCTGAAGCTGACAAAGCGCTGTTGTTTGATGATGACTTCTTCGTGGATAAAGTCAAGAAAGAGGGAGGTTCATGGGCAGTCTACGACGAGGAGGCCGACTTTTTCGATGATATGCTCTCTAGAGCCTATCTTGGAAGTATTCACACATCAGACAACTCTTTCCAAGAACTTTTGAGATCCCCAGGGTTCGGTTCGCACTTTCATTTGCCCAAAGCGCGAAATATGCATCAACTTCGATGCGCTTTGGTACCGAAAATCGACGCTGACCCTGAGTCACTTGGATACAAACATGCGACGGAGGCATGGACGGTACGTGCTATTGCTGTTTGTTTTGCATGTGCAAATATATTGTTATTGACTCTTTGTCCTTTTTCCAGGTGTTGCAACGCAATTATTACTACTCTGATCGCCAAAAGCGCAAGATCGTTACGGATATTGCCAAGACGGTGAATCACCTCATGGTTATCGCCGAGGAAGCTAAGAACAAGCCTCCCCCTGTCATTCCTCCTCCCATTGTTGAGGAGGAAAAGAAGGAAACAAAGTCGAAGGCGGGCAAGAAGCGAAAGTAATGGTTGTATGTGCTGGCAACTCTGTTGACGGAGTACACTGTGGAGGGTCTTATAGGAACGTCTCCGCGTCTACTCCGCATTCAACGTTAGCGTAAAGATCAACATTCGATTGTTGAATACTTCTCTCTGGTATTCTCCACACAAATTGTTGTTGATGATCATTTCAATTTATTGAAATTAACCTCTAATCAGATAATAACTATACATAAATTGGGAAAATGCACTGTGTGTGACATCGTTTGTGATCAGCTATCGATCCAACGCCACATACACTTTCGGTTTACTGAAAATACCAATAGCATGCTCTATCTCCCGGAGTTTACCCTCCAAGTACTCTTGCTTCTTCCGCATTGTTGGGGTCTCGATAACGAACGGGAGCTTGCGCATTTGGTGCATCGCCTCCTCGTGGCTCTGTTGCAAAACCTCCAAAGTGTTTAATCGCTCCGATTCAGGCATTAAAATCATCCCAGGAGGACAATTAGGATCGGGCCTGCGTCTCTGTTTTTCATCCTCTTGATCTTGCCATTGTTGCTTGCGTTCTTCCAAATACTTGGGAACTCGACCGAACTCCTCATGCTTGAATTCTTCGCTATCGTCGCGCTTGTTTTTCGGCAACATTGTAATCGCTTGAACTCTATTCCTTGAGATGAAGTCAGAGTTCGAGGGGCCCTTCAAAACAGCTAGTTCATTGGATCGAGGAACGGCGGCTTTGCGTGATAAATCAACTTGCTCCGCATACTGTCTTTCGTCTTCCATTTTGCGCTCGAATTGATCCCGGATCGCCCTCTTCTCGCGAGCTAATTCCTCCCTTCGCTGTTGAGACTGCCCTTTGGACAAAAATTGCGGTGAATCGTCGTCGTCGTCGTTGGAATATTTGCGTGGGGAGTTTTCTTTGCCGGTTGCAGGCTCGTAAAGTCGCGCTTCCACATTCTGAAACTGTGGCAGCTTGTATAAAGGCTTCGATGGACGAGCCTCCTCGTCTTTCTTTTGGCGATTTCGCATCTCTGCAAGTCGAATTTCTTTCAAGTTATCTTTCATGTGATTTTTCGGTTGAACTCCCTTTCGTTCCAAAGCACCACGGTAACCATTTTCAGGGTTCAAAAATTGTCCTATCGTGTCACGCGAGTGATGATTCGAATACTTTCGTGACATCTTTTCTTGCACTCAACAATAAAATGCTAGAGATTGTGAAGTTATTTACGATTGTGATCGCAGAAGGAGGACAGATGAGAAAACTGTCCTCCTTCTTGTGCGGAAGACGTTTGAAATCACCTTCCGAAACCGTTACACGTCGACGGAACACGCACTCCAACGGCTCTGTTCGGTCTGTGGGGAACTCTTCCCCGTTCTAGTCCTCCTACCATTCACACAATACGACGATTGCTACATATATTCATGTTACTTATTAGGTTGTGGGATTTTGGCTTCACATCTGCCCTCTACACAAAGGGTTAACAGAAGTTAACATTATTCCTCAGCACTATTGCACTATACGACTTCGTCGTGATAATTTAAGCAGTGTAAGAGGTGGTGAATTCCTCGGCAAGCTTCAACATGTGAGCCTCGATGTCCTTGGTGATGGTGAACTTCTCCTTGATGATAGCATCAATGACAGTGGCCTTGTGAGAGGTCTTGACGAACTCCAACCAAGCCTTGGCGAAGTCAGAGACCTTGGAGACCTCAACACGATCAGCGAAACCCTTGACACCAACGAAAAGGGTAACGACGATCTCCTCCATCTCCATAGGGACATACTGGCCCTGCTTCAACAGCTCGTACAAGCGAACACCACGGTTCAACTGCTTCTGGGTGGCAGGGTCCAAATCGGAACCGAACTTGGCGAAAGCGGCGACTTCTCTGTACTGGGCAAGCTCAAGCTTCATGGTACCAGCGACCTGCTTCATGGCCTTAACCTGGGCAGCGGAACCGACACGGGACACAGACAAACCGACAGAGATGGCAGGTCTCTGGCCCTGGTAGAACAACTCGGACTCCAAGAAAATCTGTCCATCAGTAATGGAAATGACGTTGGTAGGAATGTACGCAGACACGTCACCGGCTTGAGTCTCAATGACAGGGAGAGCAGTCAAAGAACCAGCACCGAGGGCATCGCACATCTTGGCAGCACGCTCCAAAAGACGGGAGTGCAAGTAGAAAACGTCACCAGGGTAAGCCTCACGACCAGGAGGACGACGAAGCAACAAGGACATCTGGCGGTAAGCAACAGCCTGCTTGGACAAGTCGTCGTAGAAGATCACGGCGTGCTTGCCGTTGTCACGGAAGTACTCACCCATGGCACAGCCAGTGTAAGGAGCCAAGAACTGCAAAGGAGCAGAGTCGGAGGCAGTGGCAGCGACAATGATAGTGTGGCCAATAGCCTTGGCCTCCTCAAGAGCACCGACCAACTGGGCAATGGTGGATCTCTTCTGGCCAACACCGACGTAGATGCAGTACAAGCGCTTGTCCTCAGGCTTGGTCTTCTGGTTGATGATGGTGTCGATGGCGATGGCGGTCTTGCCAGTCTGACGATCACCAATGATCAACTCACGCTGACCACGACCAATAGGAATGAGGGCATCGACAGCCTTCAAACCAGTAGGCATGGGCTCGTGGACAGACTTGCGAGGAATGATACCAGGAGCCTTGACCTCAGCACGAGAGCGAAGCTTGGAGTTGATGGGACCCTTACCATCGATGGCCTCACCAAGACCATCGACGACACGGCCAAGAAGCTCAGGTCCGACAGGAACATCGACGATAGCACCAGTGCGCTTGACGGTGTCACCTTCCAAGATCGATCTGTCATCACCGAAGATGACAACACCGACGTTGGAGTCCTCCAAGTTGAGGGCCATACCTCTGAGACCAGAGGCGAAGACAACCATCTCACCGGCTTGGACCTTGTTCAAACCGTAAACACGGGCAATACCGTCACCAACAGAGACAACCTTGCCGACCTCATCGAAGGAAGCAGACGACTACGATAATTGGAAAGAAACGCGTCAGGAAATCGAAAGATACGCTATTGATGAGATACCGACAACAAAACTTACAGCAGCGTACTCAGCGGACTTCTGGGAGATCTTCTGCTCCAAGTAGTTGGAGAGCTCGATAACCGATCCAGAAAGACCAGACATAGATCTGGCCTGGGCCAAAGGAGCAGCCTATCGGGAAAGAGTGCACAGATGAGAAAATGATCCAACTTCAAATTCTACATGAAAATTTCTCACCAGCTTGAAGCTGTTGCGGGCAGCGATGTTCACCAATTGCTTGCGAGCGATGGATGCCATTTTCTCTTTTGTGTATTGTGAAGAACCCCACTAGAACATGTGATTCGCACGAGCGAATAGAGTGAGTAAATGCATCAAGCAATGCAGCGGTCAGCCTCGCAGCTTCTTCTGCAGAGTTTCTCTGTGGTTCGGCTGGCCGCAACATTTTTTCCCTGCCGTTTCCTTCACTTTTCCTTCAAACCGAAAATTCCATCGAATCAGTGGAAGTTACGAAACGGTCCGATAGGCTAAGGAACATGTTCCAGTCACAGAAACTCAGTGATTGAGGAATCAATAGAATCAATCTGTCACGAGGAGATTGGTGGAACCGATGCAGCACTTCACAATTGGTGGGAGGTCGTAGTGCAATGCTCAGTTATATCATTCATCAAGTCATCGTTTTGGGATTTCTTTACGTTGCACATGCCACAACAACGATATCCCAAACAAACTCACCTGGTTCAAAATTGAGTGGAACGATTTCTATTTTACGAGAGAAAGGTCGACTCCACCACACAAGAAAACGATTTGGAGATGCCTCGAAATGCTATGAGGCAGCGTTACAACTTATGGAAGGAGTTCCCGGAGATGAAGCATATGAGCTCAGACGTCGATGTGGCCTGAACTTGGCTTACTGTTATCTGAAGGAGTCAAAGTTAGGGGATGCTGTCGCACGCTGTAGTGAAGTTATTGACGAATCGTCAAACTTCCTTGACGAATCAGGACAAGTCTCAAGTTTTGATGACGAACAATCACAGTTACTCAGGGATGCTCTTGCAACTGCTCACAAGAGAAGAGCTATCGCTTTGCAGTTGTTGGGAAGAGATGAACTCGCAATAGTCGACAACAGTCTTTCGAAAGGCTACAAATCGAAGAAACTCAAGAGCGCAAGAAAAACGGTTCTCGACGCTCTGGATGCCCTTCAAGATTTTGTTGAAGAATGTCAGGTGAAGTTTCCTCGCAAACATCTCTCCGCAAGAGAAATCGAGAGGCTTTGCCAACTTGAACGGCCACGGAGCACAAATTTGCAACATGGAGAATTTCCAACATTTGGACCAACTTCTGACGCACAGAGAAGTTTTCATTTGAGCAGTCTTGTTAAGCAGTTCGGTCCCATGATGGGTTTAAGCGACCGGGCAATCAATTTTATTGCAACATCTCTCGATCTTTATTCTCGTGTCTCTTCTGTTGTTGGTAGAGGAGTTGAGTTTATGCAGAAGCGGAGAGAGTTCTTAGTCATGGCACTGACCCTCATTTGGATATTCTCTTATGTCCTCACAAACGAACGTGACAGCATGATTGCTTTCGGTTCCCTCAGATCATTTGTTCCCTTCAAATGACCTGAGGGAACGAAAGCAATCATGCTGTCACGTTCGTTTGTTAGGTCATAGTAAACTAAATATCATCGTTCTTTTTCAAAGCCATGCATAATTAAGTAAGCGAAAGGTCGATTTATGCGTCTATACAGAAAGTACTTAGGAGTTCTTTTCATCGGCGTCTATTCTTGATTTGTGTGAAACGGGTCTCAAAATTTTGAATGAACACACCAGATCAGTATTGACAACCATTATTGCACCCGCATTGTCGAATTCTCCGCAGTAGTTCGGCGCCGAGAAGATTGTAACCAACTGCCTGTCGGCTTGAAATTCGTAGCCATCCTCAACAACTTGATGTGCACGGCATATGAGGTCCAATCCATGGCGTTGAAGAAAGTCTGCAATGATATCATGGCCAAACGTATACGATACACCTCTAACAAACAAAGACGGATAATTTTGCGGTGTATCAGACATTACGAAGCATCATATTACCTGGCATTGTATCCCCATCCCATAACCTGCGGATCCGGATCAGCCCACAGCAAGTCACACAGTAAACCTTCGTCCGGAACATCCGTGGGGCGAGGAATATCGAAAATTTGCGAAAGATGGTCTAAATCAGGAGAAAGGCCACCGTGCATGCAAAGTATCTTATCTTCGACAACTGCAGCAACAGGCATACAATTGAAACAATCGGCAAAAATTCGCCATAGCTTGACCGAATATCGTCGTTTGCATTCATCATAGAATCCGTAGATTCTGTTCAGAGAGGCACATTCATGGTTACCCCGCAGCAGGAAGAAGGACTCTGGAAACTTAATTTTGTAGGCCAGAGCGAGGGTAATCACTTCAATGCTTTGCTTCGCTCTGTCAACATAATCACCGAGGAAAACATAATTAGCCTCGGGTGGGAAGCCGCCAATTTCGAATAATCGTAGCAAGTCAGAATACTGGCCATGAGTGTCGCCACAAATGTTCACAGGCGCACTGACTTCGATGAGCATGGGCTGCTGAAGAAATATTTCTCTGGCCGATCGTACAATTTTCACAATCAAATCTTCCGGCAGATTGACCTCAGTTCCAGGCGCGGAGTTCTTGACTGCCAACAGCATTTTAATCGCACTGTCAGCATCCGCCTCCATTTTTGATTTTTCCTGAGAACCAAAATATCTTCAAATGAAAAGATCGCCGAACTGTTGCTTTCAACCGGGGCAACAATTATAATAAGGATGAGGACAGTTCTGAAAATGGTATCATCTGTAGATGCATATTCGTTCGATCAGCAGCAACTGATGATCTGCTGTTGCTGCTGCTCACAAAAAAGTGTCTGCTGGACACAACAACGGTTTCGCAGGGGGTGGATTAGTTTGTACAAATACTTCTATAAGTAGTGGCTTCCGCTTTCATATTCTGTGATTCATCGTGTACACACTTCAGGATAAGAGAGTATGGATGTTGATCCTTCTTTCCAGCGGATAACTAGAAGATAACTAGATGGACGCCACCCATCTTACATCCTAACGTTATCTCATCCTCAACTCCATATTGGCTCCGAAGCCCACATCTTCCTTCTCGACACAATCTTTTTGATTAGAAGCTTACTATCGTGAAATGTCTGGTTTCGTCACTTCAAGTACGCTCTTTTCGTTGCTGGTTGTCGAATTGCTTTGCCTGATTTGTGGTGTCGACAACGGCTTTTGTTCTTTTGTTTGGTTTCTTCTATAGCCTTTCAACCTTCCTCGGAGGACTTCCAACCGCGCAATGTTCTGATCACTGGTGGTGCTGGTTTCATGTGAGTTGCGCGATTGTTTTGCACTCAGTTCTTCTGTCGAATCAAGTGTTGATCAACATCTGAACTTATGTGAACAATAGTGCTTCGCATGTCTGTATTTTATTGGCCAAGAAGTATCCCAACCTGAAAATCGTCAACTTCGACCGCTTGGACTGTAAGACTCTTCGCGCCGAGTGACCGTCTCTGGTGCCAGACCTGATCTCTGTTGTTGTTACTTTTCTTGCTTCAGATTGCTCATGCTTGGAGAATCTTGACTGCGTCAAGGACTTGCCCAACTACAAGTTTGTGAAGGGAAACATTTGCAGCTCCGACTTGGTCAATTTCGTTTTGGAGACGGAAAAGATCGACACCATCATGCACTTCGCGGCGCAAACCCATGTTGACAACTCGTTCGGAAATTCTTTCCAGTTCACCCAAAACAACATCATGGGAACTCACGTTTTGTTGGAGTCGGCGAAGGCTGCCGGAATCAAGCGATTCATTCACGTTTCCACCGACGAAGTCTACGGAGAGCAACGTAGAGATCAAGAGGCGATGGACGAGGAACAGGTATGTGACATATCCATTTTCCTCCTTTCTCTGGAGCTCTGCTGGGAATGGTGTTCTGACATTTGTTTGCACTTTTAGGTTCTTGAGCCCACCAACCCTTATGCAGCGACGAAAGCCGGTGCCGAGTTCTTGGCGAAGTCGTATCACCGCTCCTTTGGCATGCCCATTATCATCACCCGCGGAAACAACGTGTACGGCCCTCATCAGTACCCTGAGAAGCTGATCCCGAAGTTCATCAATCAGCTGCTTCGCGGTCGTCCCGTCACATTGCACGGTACTGGCGAGAACACCCGCAACTTTTTGTACGTGGAAGACGTTGCGCGAGCGTTCGAGATCATTCTTTTCAAGGGAAAAGTTGGACTGATCTACAACATTGGCGGCACCAACGAGAAGGCGAACATTGAAGTGGCCCGAGCCTTGATCAAGCTGGTTGGCTTCGGAGATAGAGAAGATCAAATGATGACGTTCGTCGAAGATCGAGTATTCAATGACTTGCGTTACCACATCAACTCTGCTCGTTTGCACGAACTTGGCTGGCAGGAGCAGATGTCCTGGGAGGATGGTCTTCGAATCACCTTCGATTGGTACCGCCAGTACTCGGGTCGCTACGGAAACATCGAGAATGCTCTTGTCGCGCATCCTCGTGTGGGCATTGACAAAGGAGTCAACCTGTAAGGTAGAAATGTAGTTAGTATGCATTCCACGTACAGCCCGATCTTTTTTGTTGAATTTAATTCAGCCGTTATTAAATTTTATATTCTCTTGAGTGTGTAGTTCAACCATTTGTTCTTTTATTTCCAAATAATAGGAGCCCAAGTACTGGAGTAAATCTCAAACAGCTTTCGCTAAGGAGTTCGCAATCCTATCACAGACAATGTTAGACTCCTATCATTCCGAACCTATTTAGTTCAAACCTCTCAAAGCAGAAAGCGATTACTCTTCGGATGCGATTCAATAATAAAGATCAGGCTTTACATGGCATACTACATTTCTAGCTTACAAGTTGGCTCCTTTGTCAATGCCCACACGAGGATGCGCGACAAGAGCATTCTCGATGTTTCCGTAGCGACCCGAGTACTGGCGGTACCAATCGAAGGTGATTCGAAGACCATCCTCCCAGGACATCTGCTCCTGCCAGCCAAGTTCGTGCAAACGAGCAGAGTTGATGTGGTAACGCAAGTCATTGAATACTCGATCTTCGACGAACGTCATCATTTGATCTTCTCTATCTCCGAAGCCAACCAGCTTGATCAAGGCTCGGGCCACTTCAATGTTCGCCTTCTCGTTGGTGCCGCCAATGTTGTAGATCAGTCCAACTTTTCCCTTGAAAAGAATGATCTCGAACGCTCGCGCAACGTCTTCCACGTACAAAAAGTTGCGGGTGTTCTCGCCAGTACCGTGCAATGTGACGGGACGACCGCGAAGCAGCTGATTGATGAACTTCGGGATCAGCTTCTCAGGGTACTGATGAGGGCCGTACACGTTGTTTCCGCGGGTGATGATAATGGGCATGCCAAAGGAGCGGTGATACGACTTCGCCAAGAACTCGGCACCGGCTTTCGTCGCTGCATAAGGGTTGGTGGGCTCAAGAACCTAAAAGTGCAAACAAATGTCAGAACACCATTCCCAGCAGAGCTCCAGAGAAAGGAGGAAAATGGATATGTCACATACCTGTTCCTCGTCCATCGCCTCTTGATCTCTACGTTGCTCTCCGTAGACTTCGTCGGTGGAAACGTGAATGAATCGCTTGATTCCGGCAGCCTTCGCCGACTCCAACAAAACGTGAGTTCCCATGATGTTGTTTTGGGTGAACTGGAAAGAATTTCCGAACGAGTTGTCAACATGGGTTTGCGCCGCGAAGTGCATGATGGTGTCGATCTTTTCCGTCTCCAAAACGAAATTGACCAAGTCGGAGCTGCAAATGTTTCCCTTCACAAACTTGTAGTTGGGCAAGTCCTTGACGCAGTCAAGATTCTCCAAGCATGAGCAATCTGAAGCAAGAAAAGTAACAACAACAGAGATCAGGTCTGGCACCAGAGACGGTCACTCGGCGCGAAGAGTCTTACAGTCCAAGCGGTCGAAGTTGACGATTTTCAGGTTGGGATACTTCTTGGCCAATAAAATACAGACATGCGAAGCACTATTGTTCACATAAGTTCAGATGTTGATCAACACTTGATTCGACAGAAGAACTGAGTGCAAAACAATCGCGCAACTCACATGAAACCAGCACCACCAGTGATCAGAACATTGCGCGGTTGGAAGTCCTCCGAGGAAGGTTGAAAGGCTATAGAAGAAACCAAACAAAAGAACAAAAGCCGTTGTCGACACCACAAATCAGGCAAAGCAATTCGACAACCAGCAACGAAAAGAGCGTACTTGAAGTGACGAAACCAGACATTTCACGATAGTAAGCTTCTAATCAAAAAGATTGTGTCAAAATGGAAGAACGGATGCTTTCCGAGAGTGTTGGCGATCTAATTTTTTATTGAGCAGCCAATCGACGTCGGATAGGCTGCTCGTGAACGGCGGCAGTTCAGGTTGGTGCGCAACCAGTTTTCGAAGATACTGTCGCGACAACTTTCTCGCGACAGATTATGTAGATACTGTCGCGACAAATCTGTCGCGACAAATCTGTCGCGACAGATTTGTCCACTGAATGGATGCCAAGTGTCCACATCACAGTTGCGCCCTACAATGAAACCATGACACCACGATACGGTATCAGTCACTGCATAACACCTAAAGGTTTTCAGTGTTGAAAATGTTGAAGGACGCACTTAAGTGAAATTTAGCTCGATGAGAAAACGTTATATCTTTGCTTACGGCTGGGATAGCACTTTCATCAACAACAGGCAACACTAACGTCAGTTCTTTCAGATTAGTGCACTCATTTGCCATTTACTTTCTCCCATCCATTTATCCGAACATCATTGAAAACGATAGGCTTGGGTTTGTCTTCTTCTGTCCGCTGTTCTTGCCGTTTCTGCTTTGCCTCCATAAATTATCGAAGTTTAACGTCGTTTGGGCCACAGCAGCTTCATTCGCAAATGCAAAATCGACCTCCCCTGAATAAAGATTCGCGGTCGACGGAATCCGCTTCGTGGTGG